>PITA01003941.1:0-130786 GCA_004023965.1 Spilogale gracilis
TCTCTCTCTCTCTCTCTCTCTCTCTCTCTCTCTCTCTCTCCCTGTCAAATAAATAAAATCTTTAAAACTAAATAAGTAAAGATAAAAATGCTAAAAGTTGTACTTCATAATTGCATTGGTATAAAGATGAACGTAATCTGGGCTGGATTCATTATTATATATTTAATATTGTTTTTTCTTCTCTTTTGTTTTTATAAGACATGAAAGTTGCAACATTATCATGGCCCCTAACAGTTTCTGGGCCCTAGTTACTGCACCTACTAAGCTTAGTGGAGAGGTCGGCCCTGTACCCATTACATAGATATTTATTGAGCACCTACTATGGGCTAAACACTTCTCTAAGTACAGGTGGTACAATGGTGAGAAAACAGGATCCTATCACTGCAGTTTGATGCTAATTGTCTAGCATAATCTCCACAGCATTCCTCAAAAAAACAATGGAATTTTCCAAGGATTTTCCCCCCTAGTAATTACAGGGGACCAGGATTAAAAGGATTCTTTCTTCGTTCCTTTTACACTGGGACTTGGGAGGAAAAGACAGAGGCACCGGATATGGTAGTTGAAAGGGCGGTGCCTAAGCAAAGACCCAGCTCGGCTCATTTCAGTTTCTGAGAACAATGAAATGTGGTACCATCTAGGGGCTCCCTTCTCAGATGGGTTCCTTTGTTTTTTGTTTTTTGTTTTTTAATTTATTTGACAGAGAGAGAGATCACAATTAGGCAGAGAGGCAGACAGAGAGAAGAGGAAGCAGGCTCCGTGCTGAGCAGAGAGCCCGACGTGGGCCTCCATCCCAGGACCCTAAGATCATGACCTGAGCCAAAAGCAGAGGCTTTAACCCACTGAGCCACCCAGGCACCCTCAGATGGGTTCCACTGACAGGCAGTGCAAGGCAGTGGTTAGAAGCCTTTGGAGTTTTGGGATTCCAGCCTGGGCCCTTCCTGGTTGCAAAGCTTTGGGCAGGTTCCCTCATTCCACTTCAACTTCTGTGAATGTAAAAATGTTCCCAGAGTGCAGGACTTTTATGAGGATTAAAGGGAAAAACTCATTTGCAGCAGAGTGAGATCTCAAGAATTATTAGCTATTAATTACGATTAGTGACTGCCAGAGACTGAGAGGCTGTCTGCACACAAGGGCAAAGAGTGACCTGGTCCATTAGCCATGTCGGTCAATGACAGCTCATTTATTCTGGATCCACTACCCTAAGAGCAGGCTCGGGGTGATACCAGTGCACCACAAGGATGACATTCACAAGCGCCTGCCCTTGCAGAGTATATCCTGTGGGTGGGTCCCGGGCTACTTACCTGACTCACACTATTTCGTTTAATTCTCCGAAGCCAATGGTGAGGTATTATTGTTTTCCATTTCACAGCAGATGTGTTGGCAGAGGGAAGAAGCATCTGTGGGGACTGTCCTCCCTTTGGCTCTTCCTTTTCTAGCTGGAGTGGACGTAAGTGAGAGACAGCCTGGACTTCAGGGAAAACCCAGCTTGATGTTAAATTAATTCACACATTTCCCAACTCTGTGCGTAGGTACTTTGTGGATGCATCACCAATCCAAGGAGAGTGGTTCCCGGCTGCTGCTAAAATAGAATCTAGGACTTCCTGGGCACATCACATCTCTCAGACTTGGCGAGAGTGGCTACAGAGCTGTGAGCAGAGCTTAACCCTTTCCCCTCTTTCTGTGAACCAATGAGGTCAACGTGCTCACGTCCACCCAGATTTTGGAGTGGTTTTTGCCACAGCTGCTGAGGACAAGAGCAGCAGCTATGGAGAGATTTCTAGAGGATGTTCATGTCTCCACCTCTCAAAAGCTCCTGCAAAGCAACGTGCGTGCGGTAGCATTGAGAAGCCCTTGCACCGGATCTCTGAGTTCAGGCCCCACCCACCGCTTACAGCTCACCCCCCACTTCTCTCTGCCTGGCGTTTTGCTCTCTATGGATATTTAACTGCCTCTAAGTCCTCAGTAGACCTTTCTGTTTTTCCAGACACACCTCTCTGTGGGATGCTCCCCCTTCCAGCTAGCCATCTGCTTTCCAACGCCCTGCTCTCAGGTGCCCTTTCTACCAGGTACTCTTTTCTTCCAGAAATCTATTGTTGCATAATAAACCACTCTCCAACTTAGTAGTACAAGGCAACAATTTAGTATTATTGTTCATGGTTACGCAAGGTGCTGTGGGTTGCCTGAGCTCACCTGAGTGGTCTTGCTTGTGGTCCTTTATGCGGTGGCAGCCATATGACCAGGGCTGGGGTTCTTGGAAGTCTCAACTGGGCTGAGCACCCAAGATAACTCCTTCATGCATCTGTCCATTGCTTCACTGAGATGGCTGTTCGGTGGGTATCTTTCTGTCTTCTTGTGGGGCCTTCACAAGGTTGGTTGGGATCCCTCATAGCTGTGGTCTCAGCATACTCAGACTTTTTACATGACAGCTGGTCTGTCCTAGAGCACATGTTCACGAGACCAAGGCAGAAGCTAGGTTTTTTTAAATGTCCAAGCCTCAGAAGTTACTCAGGGTCACTTACATAGACTTCTGTTGCTTACACCGGCCAGCCCAAATTCAATACACAGAGGGCCTACACAATGGTGTGACTACTGAGACATGACAGTCCCTGGGAAACCATCTTGAAAACTGCTTACCTTTCTCCTGTCTCCCTACTTCTCTGTGCTCCTATGGGATCCATGTACACCCCTAGCTCAGTATATATCTCATGGTACTATACATGTTTTTGTTTTTTTGTTTCCCTGCTCCACTATGGGTAGCTCCAGTTGGTTACTTAGTTTGGGGCCTTTGGGGTCTGGTTTAGTACGGCCCTCATGGAACACAGCTTCACTTAATGAATTGCACTGTGATCTGGAGCTCCACCTGCCTCTAGTCTACTCAAGGCTCCAATCAAATGCTGCTCCTACCTCCCAAGAGGGATTCCCCTGAAATCCAGACCCAGTCCAGTCCAATTGCTGCCCAGACAACACAGAACCAAGCATTTCCTTTTTCCTTCTTTTTTTTTCTTTTTAAAAGAGTTTATTTATTTATTTGACACACAGAGAGAGACCACAAATAGGCAGAAAGGCAGGCAGAGAAAGAAGGGAGGAAAGCAGGCTCCCTGCTGAGCAGAGAGCCCACCGTGCGGCTCAATCCCAGGACCCTGAGATCATGGCCCGAGCCGAAGGCAGAGGCTTAACCCTCTAAGCTACCCAGGTGCCCCCTTTTTCCTTCTTTGACAGGAAGTTAATTTAGTTTCTGAAAAAGACACCAACTGGCAGCCCTGCAGACTGAGGAACATTATGCCTTCCTCCAGAGGGGCCCCCGTGCACCAAGACGCGTGGGCAGATTCTGAAGATGGTAGTTGAGTGTGGGCACACACGGATCCCCAGCTGTGGACCTCACTTCCCAGGGACCAATCCAGCCCCACAGGAAGAGCCAAGTGGGGAAGGATATTTCCTCAAAAAATCACCTCCTGGCCCAATCTAACAGTTTGAGAACCTGCCTGGTTTCAAGCTTCAGTTCTGCTTAAGTTCTTCCATCTTTACTAGATCTGGGATAGGTTGGTGTGGGAAGAAGAGTGAAGAGAAAATCTGTCTTGATAATGAAGACCAAGGCAAGGATTATGGATGATTTGGGAAAGAAGAGAAGTGACAAAAAAATGTCCTCTTTCAATAGGGTACGAGGGAAATGCCTGCTACCTCCTGCCCTTAGAAACCACACTCACTCACCTTTCTCCAAATCATGGCCTCAACTCTCCTCTTTGCTAATGATAATAAATATAACAAGAGCTGCCAATCAGCAAGTGTTTACTTAGGCTAGGCGCTGTGCAAGCACTGTTTGCATCTTACCCCTTTGAATCCACTACGGTTCTGGGAGACTGTCATCTCCTCTATTCATCCCTTCCCTCTTCCTCAAGTTTACAGAAGAAATTAAGAGATCTTTAGAGAAATGGAGGAATTTGGCAGAGATCAAAGGCTTGTAAGTGGCAGAACCAAGTTCTTATCCTGGCCTATTGGCCTCTAAAGGCTTGAAGCTCAAAATTGGTCTGATAGTATCAACATCACCAGGGAACTTACTGGAAATGCCAATTCTCTGGCCTCAGGTAAGACATGGATCAGAATTTGCCTTTGAACATGACCAGGTGATTCTTTCACATTGGAGTTTGAATGGTTTCAGCCTCTGTCCTGCAGAGGGAAACAGTCCTGAGACCATTGGCTTGGGACACCCGCAACAATGGAGCCTTGGCTGATGGGTGACTGTTACCCAGTCATGTTAGCCAGAGCACATGTGACTGGCCATCTCCAAATGGGGTCTGAAAATACAACAAACCCCAGGTTGCCACTATCAGGCATTGTTATTGGGATGGCTCTTTCTACAGCCCCTCAATATAACCCTACCAGTAGAAAGAAACTCCCTTTTTTTCTTTTCAATTATTTTTCTAATGATATATAATTTACATGCAGCAAAGTGCTGAAATTTTAATTATGTAATCACCACCCAGATGAAGATAGCAAAAATTTCCAGCACCCTAGACAGCTCCTTCTCCCAATCAACACCTTCCTTAATATTCACTCTTCTGACAACTATCATCCTAAATTCAGTTCACCTATCTTTGAACTTCAAATAAATAGAATGATACAGAATGTTTTCTCTTGTGTCCATGTGGCCATGAGACTGTTGTGTTATCTCAGCATTTCATTCCTTGTCATGCTCCATATTACATACCAGTTTGTCTACTCAAGTGTTGAGGGACATTTGGTTGTTTTTTGTTTTTTGCTACTATTACTAAAGATGCTATGGCCATTTTTGTACAAGTGTTCAGGTGGATGTATGCAGTCATATTCTCTTAGATAAATGCACAGGCATTGAATTGCTTTATTCAGCATAAAGTAGGCTGTATTAGTTACTGTCAAATAGTTGCCCAGAGTGAATGTACCAGTTTATACTTTCACCAAAAGCAAGTGAGAGTGAGGACTCCTTTTCAGTTCTAGGTCCATAGCTAGCCAGGATTCCATTAATCTGTACTGACTTGGTCTCCTTTGAAAAGGAGAAGGAAAGACTTGCTCTTAATTTCCTATCTAAGAGACGATGGAACTACACATTACCTGAAATCAATAGATTGCTCATGCGTGTTTGTTTGACGTCAGATATCAGAAGCAGAGCCTTTTTATGGCAAAAGAAAAGATGCTTGATCCCAACGAGCTGCGACAATTGAAACTTTATAGCTTCTGTTCACATTAGAGAAAGGTCCCAAAGATATAATCAACCTTTACAAACATATGGGGCAAATTTCAGGGCAGTATACGGGGAATTCAGGTCACAACTCACATTAATGATAACCGGAAATAATGGGATCTATGTGGATAACTCCTGCACAGTGAGCAGAAATTATACCCCTGAGGTCATCTCTCCATCAGAGGCCATATATTAACATACACACTTCCCCTCTGGGATCCTCCAGTTTACTAGAAAGAGCCACAACTTGGGTCTCAGAAATAAGGGTTAGGGGCACAAAGTCCATGCTATTTGCTCACTGAACCTCAACGGGCCATTTAGCCTGGCCATGCCTCAGTGCCCTTTTTAATAAAATGAGCAGCCCAAACTCCAGACCTCTCTTTCCCCTCCCTGACTCTTAGCCAATACTTCCTTTTTCTCCACTCATTTAAAGAATCATTTTATTTTGAAATCATTTAATCCTACAGAAGAATTGCAGGAATGGAAGAAAGTCCCTTACCCTGCTTTCCTGGGTTCCATGGTTAACATTTTGCCATTTCCATTTTTCATCCCTTCTATCTAACCAAGATTTTTCCCAGAAACACTTGAGATTTCATTGTAGACACCATGTGCCATTACTCCTAACACTTCAGCACCAACTAAGAGAAAATAGGGTTTTATCTAATATCAGTGTAATTATTATTAAATATATAGCCCACATTCAAATTTCACCGATTATCTGAATATCCTGTTGTAGCGCTCCTGCTTCTGCCCACCCCTAGGACTGGTTTGAGATCATGCATGGCATTTAGTTGTCATTGTTGTATATAGTCTCTTTTCATCAGAAACTGTGTTTGTGCCTTTCTTTTTCTTTCATAATAGTGTCATTTTGAAGACTGCAGACCAGTAGTCCCACAGAATGCCCTTGGACTTGTCACTCTACTCTCCTGCCACACTCCGATTTGCACATATCCCCAGAAATGATGTTTTCTTTCTACCAGGCTTTCGTTTGAGTTAACCCCTCCACCTGGAATGTCCTTTCTTTTTCTCTTTCACATGGGAAATCCCCATTCAACCTTCTCTGAGACCTTTCTTATGGCCCCCTAAGGCATGAACAGAGGCTCCCTCTGTGGGTTCCCATAGCCCCCCAAGTGTAGCCCAACTACCAAGCTGTACTGTGCTGTTTGTGATGAGGAATCACTCACCCCTACCCTAGTCGGGACTCTCACATCTGCCCAGGTCAGGCACCCCCTAACAATTAAGGGCATGAAAGCTTTGCACACTAGCCTTTACCACAGTATCACCCTACCCACTACATGCCCAGGGCTTCTCTTTGACTCAGGGTTAACCTGGGGCATTCTAGAACAGATCTCTCCTGGTTCTGTCAGAGAGGGCATGGCCAGCCAATAATGGGAAGCCCTCTGTAGATGGAACAATGCTGCAGATACCCACACATCAACTGGGGTATGTGTGATAGTGACAAAAACAAGAGCAGAAGTTTTAATAGCAGGCTTGTAGTGCTTACTCTGTGCTGTGTCTAAATTATTTACTGATAATAATGAATCATTTATTGCTACGAGGTAGATATTTTGGTAATGTGTTGGAGGTGACTTGTACCGGTTCACAAGAGCCAATTGTTAAATATTTATGAATTTCACCATCTGGTGTTTAAACCATTGACTGCTAGCAATTGACCACTGTGGGAGTATTTATACCACAGAAATCAGCAAATGCTAAAAATTATGGCTTGGGGGGCGTGGAAAGGAGGAGAGCAGATTGGCCAGCACCCTGGATATTTCTATTAACCCCATTTTATAAATGAGGCAACTAAGGCCTAGAAAAATCATTTACCTTGCTGGAGGTCACAGAGTATGTGACTTACCTACTGCTGCATGACAAATTGTTCCTAAACCTAGTGGCTTAACGTAACAATAACTAGGTATTACTTCTTATAGTTTCTATGAGTCAGGAGTTCAGACAGGGCCTAGTGGGGATAGCTTGTCTCTGCTCCATGCTGTCTGGGACCTCAGATGGAAGGCCAGAATGTTGCAGCCTGGAATAATTTGAAGGCTTGCTCACTCACATGTCTGGCAATTCGTGCTCGCTACTGCCTGGAGCCTAGTGAGGGCTGTCAGCTGGGATGCACGGATGCAGCCTCTGCATGCAGCCTCAGCTTCCTTACACATGGTGGCTGGCTTCCAAGAGCAAGTGTCCCCAGAGAGATTACCAGGTGGAACCTAGATCCTTTTTATGACTTATCCCCAGAAGTCACACAGCATCCTCTCTGCCTACTCCTTGGTCAGGGCAGTCACAAGCCTCTGTTTGTGTCCAAGGAGAGGGAGTAGAACCATCCTTCTCAGTAAAAGTGCCATCACATTGTGAGAAGAGCCTGCAGCTATTTTTGAAAGATACAGTCTGACACAGTAAGGGATAAAGCTGAGATGTGATCTAATAGTCAGGCTCTGGAGTTCATGCTCTTAACCAACCAGCTACACTAGCTCCAGAGAGGGGAGCAATCGGCTGGAGAGGAGAGCAGGCTCTCAGAGCACTGAGTGTGGGTCCAGAGCTCCCTGCAGAGCTTCATCTCTTGTATACCCAACCCTACTCGAGCTCCTTTCAGCTCACTCCAGTCCATTCTAACACCTCCCTCTTATTCACATCCCAATCCTGTTTTGTTCCCAATAGACCGTGGGAGCCATTAAAACCAGTGCCAAAATCATTAGTTATCAGAAAGCTGTCCTTGCTTTCCCTTCTTCCACCACTCTGGCATTGAGACAACATACTTGCCTGCACTCGGTCAAGAGTAGCTTCCTGGACGAGCGCTTGCCTTCCTTCCTAAAATAGGACAAATTCTTCTAATATAGTAAAGAAAAAGAAGAACATAAAGTTGTGGTTTCCTGAGGGCAAATTGAATAAATGTGTTCTAAACTTTTTTTCCTCTCTAGGCTCTTTGGGTCTTTCTTATTCACCCTGTGGCCTCAGGACCTGCCATGAAGTGGGTGCTTTATCTTTTTTATGAGTGTATTGATAAAAAGAGCAAATAGGTTTTTGAAGGGCTTCTCTGTGCCAGATACTGTCCTAAATGCTTTATGACTATTGGCTCATTTAATCCTCACAAAAACTCCACAAAGCAGGATCAGAATAATCTCCATTTTACAGGTGGGAAAATAGACATCAAGAATAATTTGTCCAACATCACAGAGCTGGGAACTGGTAGAGTCAACCCTAGTACTTCTTGACAAAAATGTAGGGAAAGAAAGAGAAAGGGAGGAAGGGAGCAGACAGAGGGAGGGAGGGAAGGAAGGGAATATAATTTTTATCCCAGGCCAAGGCACTCCCCTGATGAAATGCAAATGTTGTTATTGGAAGGGTCACTCAAAACTTTTCCTACAGAGTGCCTGAAATTTCCACCTTTACATTCATGTCTTTGGATTAAGTTCCCCAGATTATAAATGTCTCTCAACAACGATAGCATCAAGATGCGGCAAGCTCTTGCGTATGTTAGTATGTTCTAATTTGCACACTGGCAGGGTTCCAAGACTTTGGACCATCAAAATGACAAGTATGGGGAGATGGAGGGGAAAACATCCATCCTTTGATCAAAGTTAAAGAATATTAGCAATGCTTTGTGGAAAAGAAGAAGAAGAAGAAGAAGAAGAAGAAGAAGAAGAAGAAGAAGAAGAAGCAGCAGCAGCTCCAAACTCTCTGCTTAGATGAGGTAGCAGCTCAGGGGACAGCCCAATAACAAAACATTCTTTTCAGGGAGGATTATAAGAAAAAGCAGGGCTCCTGGAGCAGGGTTAAAAGAATCCCCAAACTCTTCAGCTACATCAGAGTTTGGACAGGACCTCCTGCTTCCAGGTTAAGGCTAAGGGGCAGGGGCTGCTAAGATTTATTGAAAAGAACTATAAGAGAGGATTAACTCAGGGACAGAGTGACAAGAGGAAAAACAAGGATTACTCATCAGTGACAAGTGGGCCTTGGCAGAAGTCTTCCATAAATTGGGCAGCAAAAGAATGAGAAACTTGGAAGGCACCTGGGTGGCTCAGTGGGTTAAAGCCTCTGATTTCGGCTCAGGTCATGATCTCAGAATCCTGGGATCCAGGTCTGCATCGGACTCTCTGCTCAGCAGGGAGCCTGCTTCCTCCTCTCTCTCTCGGCCTGCCTCTCTGCCTACTTGTGATCTCTCTCTCTGTCAAATAAGTAAATTTTAAAAAAAAATCTTGAAAAAAAAAAAAAAAAAGAATGAGAAACCTGGAGGCCAAAGGCTGAGTTGCCAGACCCAGGAGCCACAGCAAAACTGGGCTCAGAGAATCTGCAGAGCCTGACCTCTGGTTAGCCCACCTTAGACAAGAGACTTATTCCTGAAAAGAGGTATGCAATCAAACACTGGTGAAGGGAGGCATGTTACAAACCCAAAGGGAGTAAGTCACTTCACGGGCGTGGGTTCTCTGAGAAGCAGCCCCCAAGACAAGGATTTAAGTACAAGTGGTTTATTGGGAGCTGAATGGGAAATGAGCATGGATGTGGAGAGATGAAATAGGCAGGACAGGTGGTTAACAAAGGATGAGTTATCCGTCAGCAACCAGGGGAGGCAACTGGAGCTTAATCCCGTAGGGATTTTTGCAGGTGCCTACAAAAACCACACTCCTAAATGCCCAACAATAGGGGATTATATAAACAAATGACAGGCTATGCTTCCAATAGAAAGCCATGGAGAAAGAGAGAGAGAATTTAAAAGGAATTATTTACAAGTAATTTTTCACACCAACAAAACTTTTATTTGTCTGATTTCGGCTCAGGTCATGATCTCAGAATCCTGGGATCCAGGATTTTCTCACATTTTTCCAGAATGCACACAGATTACTTGATGAACAAAAATGATGGGCTCTCCTCAAAAAGGAAAAAGTGCGGGTCCTAAAAGTTATAGGAGAATTTGCCAGATAAAGGATTTTAAGGCAAGTCCTTCTGAAAAACAAAAGCTCCCTTCAATAAGGTCAGCATGGTTCCCCAGTTTATGTGTGGTACAAAACCACAGTTTTCAAGAGGGGTGGGATATTTCCATTTAACTGTTGGCTTCTAGCCAGGTGCACCTCGACCTCTTACCTGAGAAAGCCAGAGAATCACTGCATTTGACAGTCACAGAACCCCCGAGTCCAAAGTGTTCTCCTGGCCACCTGTGTCATCTCAAGATGGGGCACCACCACTCTGTGCACTCCCCAGTCTAGGGGTAACCTCCAAAGGGTCAGGCTGGCATCTACCTTGCCCTTCCTTTTCCATCGGGCCTGCAGTCTGGGGCCTGGAATGGCAAGCTGGAACCTGTTTCATGAAGGCCGACCTGAGCAGAAGCCTCAATGGCTAAGTGATTGTGACAGATCTTATCAGGCAGGGCCAACCTGATGGGCAGCCTGCTCAGTGTCACTGTGAGGCAGACTCTTCTCCCTGAGAAACCAAAGTTACGTGCCCCAAAGGAGTGTGGGAAACTCCCAGCTCCTCCACCATTCATGGCCATAGAGGGCCTTCCTGTTAGATGGTGGCCATGGTGGTTTGCAATATTCCTGCACAGTCTGGGGATGGGGGCTTGAATCATCTGAGGATCATGATGGGTGGGGTGAGGTTGGGGGATGCATTATCTTTCCATGCGCTCCAGATATAAAGATCTTTAGTTCCAGACACAGCAGGAAAGTAGGCCCAGTGCCTCTTGGCCCTTCTCCCACCAACATAATGGGTCCCTTCCTTCATCCGGGCACCAACATCCTTGCTCCTTGATCCCCCTCCACTCCCCAAGTGGCCAGTCCAACCTATCCCCTACTTCTCACACATATATATTATATCTCCCTCCTCTTCAAAACTTGCCATCAAAGTGCACGTTTTCTCAGTTCCTAGGTTCAGCCTGATATTCACAGAAGAAAAGGATCTAATCAACCAAGTCATACCAAGTATTAATGAATAAGAACACCTAACTTATTAGGCCAAGGGAGTGACTACCCAACAGCTAAATTGTACCATTTGACAGCAGGTCAGTAGACAGAGATCTGTTTTGTTTAATGCCTCTCTAGAAAAAAATCCTGAACCAGATCACCTAGCAATGGGGAACTGTGTTCTCAAAGTAAAAATAAACACTGCCATCCAGAATCTCACAGATGCATAGTCTATTGGAACCTTAAGGGAATTCAGAGACTACATAATAATAACAACAACAATAGTAAACATGTATTCAGTAAATTTTATGCTGTACCAATTATGTTATCTGATTCAGTCCATACACGATCTTAGGAAGTACAAGCGGTAATTCTCATTCCCATTTGATAGATAAAGAAATTGGATGGGGTACCTGGGTGGCTCAGTTGGTTAGGCAACTGCCTTCGGCTCAGGTCATGATCCTGGAGACCTGGGATCGACTCCCACATCGGGCCGCCTGCTTGGCGGGAAGCCTGCTTCTCCCTCTCTCACTCCTCCTGCTTGTGTTCCCTCTTTGGCTGTGTTTCTCTCTGTCAAATAAATAAAATCTTAAAAAAAAAAAAAAGAAATTGGAGAGGTAAGTAATTTTCCTAAGGCTATAGTGCAACTAAGGAAGCTAGGGTTTGAACCTGGAAGTCTGGCTTCAGGCTCTAGACTCTTCTATTATGCATTACTGTCTTCCACCTACTCTTTAAACTGAGATTGCATGGGATTGGAGGTGGGAAGAATGATGAGTGAATGGCCAAGTCCAGACTTTCTCTCCTTCTCGGCACAACTTCTCTTTCACTAAAAAGCAGGAAAATGCAGTTCTATGAGTCACAGAGGTCAGAGGGATATAGCAGAGATCCTGACAGTTACCTCTAACTAACTGGTATTTAAATGTCTTCTCACCATGACAACTTTTGTTCAAGTGAAATATTACTTGGACGTCCAATATAACCTATAGATAAAAGTGAGTTACTCTGGTTGAAGTTGGAAGGGGTGGCCCAAAATTGAGGCTTGACCTTATATTGGATCCTGCAGCTCTTCTATGGAAACTCTACAACTTGGAAAGCACATTTTGAAAATCACTCCCTGATATAGATTGCAAAAGAGGCCAAAACTCATTGTAGCTCTTTCCATCAAGAGGTGGAGTCCATTTATCCACTCCTGGCATTGGAGGGAGACTTGCTTTCAGTAGTGGAATACTGTAGCAGTAACGTCATCTAAGTCCAGGCCTCAAGAAACTCTACACTCTTCTGTATGTGCTCTCGGAATCCTACCACCATGCGAGCAAGTTCAGGCCAGCATGCTGGAGGAGAGAGCCCATGTGGCCTCAGTCAGCCCAGCCAGAGCCATTGTAGTCTTCCCAACCAAGCCAACGAGCTGACTGTGTCCACCTGAGATCAGCCAAGCCCAGCCCAGACCAGGGGACTGACCAGCCGAGGAAAGCCCAGGACGCTGACCTACAAAACTGTGAGCGAAGTAAATGGTCTTGATTAAGCTCTTATGTTTTGGAGTGGTTTGTTGCACAGCAACAACTAACTGATACAGTTCCTATAGAAAAATGTCAAAATGATGCCCCGAACTTCCTCTTGAGTCTCAAAATGTGGGGAAATGGCACAGCAAGAAGTCCCTCCCCAGAGCATGCCCTAGCTTTACCAATCCACCTGTGCCTTCGGGTGTGGTAGGCTGAGGAGACACATGTCCCCATCTGCCCTAACTTCAAACTGAGTTACAATCACTGAGGGAAGAAAACAAAAACAAAACAAAACAAAAAAAGCACTGCATTACTTGGTCCCTAAACTTCCATCTAGAAGATTGTGTTCGGAATCCACCTGTGTGGAAAAATAGAAATGTCCCTGTTCCCCAAAGGTGCCCCCAGGCTCATGGCCTTCTCAAAGCCTGGGCTGGGGGAATAAGTGGCAGAGAGGAGAGACAGTCTTAAAGGTTAAATCTAGCACATTAAAGTTGCTCAGAAAACGCCAAAAAAATGCAAATGAAAATTTTCAGCCACAGTGGGAGAGATCCAGGCCCAAGGCCTGGGGTTGATGTTTCAGACTGTCGGGCATACTGCAAAGCTGTCTCCATTTATTTACTCCTAATTGAAAGCCAGCGTGCTGAGGGTTACTCCACCCAGGCGTGAAGTGCAGCCATCCGTGAAAGATCTCCCAAGCCCTCTCCCTCTGCAGAGCATCCTTCATGTGCTTAAAAGAGAAAATGTCATGGGGACACTAAATTAAAACTCAGTTTTGTCTTTGAAAAATAGATTCAATCCTCAGTAGGGTGTGGCTAGAGAGATACCAACAATAGCATAATTCCTTAGTGCACTTTATAGCCCAATCAGAAAAAAAAGATATCCAGAAATCTGCCCGGGGGAAAAAAAAAGTCTCATGGGGGGCACACGTGCTAATTCTCACAGATCGACACTCTTGGGACTCACGGTTGACAATGGGTGGTTTTCTCCGGGAGATCTTAGCTCTTACAAGGTGGTTTCGACACAATTGGTCAGCTGGTGGTAAATACCATACAGGAAAAACAAGTTGACTTGCTTTCAAGATAGTTAGCCACATGCAAGTTCATTAGCTCACTCACTCACTCCCTTCATTTTTTTTTTTTTTTTTTAAGATTTTATTTATTTGACAGAGAGGAACACAGCGAGAGAGGGAACACAAGCAGGGGGAGTGAGAGAGGGAGAAGCAGGCTTCCCGCCGAGCAGGGAGCCCGATGTGGGACTTGATCCCAGGTCTCCGGGATCGTGACCTGAGTCGAAGGCAGTCGCTTAACCAACTGAGCTGCTCAGGCGCCCCTCACTCCCTTCATTTATTCAGTAAATGTTTATTGGGTCCCTTAGGGATGCAAGGCACAGTTTTGGCTACTGGACATACAACTGTGAATGAGATAGCCCCCCTCAAAGCCTGCAGTCTACCAGGAAGGAGAGATAGGCAAATGAGTTAAGACAGTTCTCCATTTACATAAGGGCTCCCTCTGGAAAACCTTCTGTGAGTCGGTTTTGGACATAAGCCAGAATGGTTTATAACTCTGGACCCATTCAGCAGGTATCCACACAATAGCAGAGGAGACTTCTGAGCACACACAGGGCTGCCAACTGGGACCCCCGCCTTTCTTCTTAGGCAAACTTTACCATCAGCATGTAGAGGTGAAGAACGTGGGCACTGGAGTCAAGCAGACTTCTGTCTATTAGCTCTGTCTGATCATTGCTATGGTCTAGGGCAAGATGCCTGACCCTCAGACCTGTTTCCTCATTGTAAAATGAAGAACAAAGGCAGTACCACAGCAGATGCCTACCTTATAGTATTCTTCCCTTCTCTCTTAGTAACAGAGTCTTGGCATTACTGAGGGCCACAATAAGCCCAGCTAAAAGACTACCTTGACCAGCTTCCATTGTAGCTAGGTGTGGCCATGGGAGCAATCTCTGGCCCAGGAAATGTAAAGGGAAGTTGTTGGGTGGAATTTCTGGGAAAGCATGGCTGCGAAGCATGTTCATACAGCAAGCCGGCACTTAAAAAAGTCTGTTGAGTCTGTTGGGTTTTCTCCTTTTTTTCTACGTCAGGAATGTAGACATAGTGGCAGGAGCTACAGCAACCATACTGGACCATGAGGTAACCTTAAACATGAAATCCATGAAGAAAAACAGAAGAAGCCTGAGACTCTGATGATCGTGGAAATACTATTAAGCTCATGACTGCCAAGTTATAGGATTGTGTATGTGAGAGAAAAATTTGTATCTTTGAAAATAACTTTTTTTCTGGTCTCTTACTAAGAAGCTGAAGGCAATCCCTAATACAAGTAGCTATGAGTGTCACAATGGGAATTGAATGAGGCCATTTGTGTAGAGCAGTGAACCCTGTGTCTCAGCCACAGTGAACTCAGAGCAGAAGAGTTCACACTGTTGTTATACACATAAGAAATATTTACTTTGTCTTAGCTCAGGCTTCTATAACAAAATAGACTGGATGGTTTACACAATAGGTTTAATTTCTTACAGTGCTGGTGCCTGGGAATTACAAGTTCAAGGTGCTGACCAATTTGATTTCTGGCAAAAGTCCTCTTCCTGCTTGCAGAAAGCTAACTTCTTGCTTTCACATGGTAGAGAAAAGGAGAGAGTTCTAGTCTCTGTTTTTCTTAAAAGGACACCAGTCCTCTCATGAGGGCCCCACTCTCATGACTTCATCTAAAACTAATGATCTTCCAAAGATCTTATGTCCAATACCATCACATGGGGGGTTATCAATTTCTTAGACATCATCGTTCATAGCACACATGGACATTAGTTCATAACACACATGGATCATAGCAGAAGTTTTAATTATAGTTGGTTTACTGAAATTAGATTACCATGACTAGGAAACCTATTGGATTATAGTTAAGGGTCCTGAGGTTATGATAAAGGGAAGTCAGGATCCTGAATAAATGAAAGTTCAATATGATGACTGGGGATTCAAGATTGTGTCCATAAGCCATTCTTCCTAGCAGTACTTAGATGGGAGGGCCTGCCATTCATCAAAGCCACTATTAATTCATGAGAGTAAAACCACATCATCTGATTAAAGAAAGAAGAACTCAAATAATGAAATCAATGGTCAAACCACACATCCATCTTGTGTTTCCTTCTTTGCTTCGTAGATGACCAAAGCAAAAGCAGGAGACCTCATGGAGTACTTGCCTTATGCCAGGCTCTGTTCTAGGTCTTTTCTTGGAGTGAGTCAGTCAGGGCCAGCAAAAGCAGAGTGCACACTCAAAATGGGAATTTTGAGAGCTCAATAGAGAGGCCATTTGCAAAGGTGTGGGCAAGATGTAGAGAAACCACAAAGAGAGTGCAGCATGTGAGGTCAGTAATGGTGGGGCTGTCACACACATACACACACACACACACACACACACACACACACACACACCCCAACCTAAAGCCATAAGGACACAGAGCAGTTACCAGATCCCATAGAGAGGGCCAACAGACAAAGGCCAGGGCCTTTAATGGCAGGGCACAGCCAGCTCACAATAACCCTACAGAAGTGAACCTGACCTCACTCCTCTCCTGCTCCACCTCATGTTTTTCATGGGCTGAAATGTTTCAGAAACTTGAAAGTAATGTCACCCATGACCATTCAGGTCAGCCTCCCAGACATAGCAGAATGGAAAAGGGTAGAGAGTGAATCTACAGAGAGAGAGGGAGAGAGAGAGAGTGAAACCATTAATGTATTTAAAACATATAATTTTATAAAGATGTATAACTTGGATTCCCTAGAATGAGACAGTAAACTCCTATTACTGAAGCTACTCAAAATAAGGTATTTCTATTGAATGTACACAGGACTACAACAGAGCTTAATAGCCCATGCCCTTATGAGATATATACCTTGATGATCTCTGTTTTACTTTGAAGAAGCAGAGGTTTACTGAGGCTAATTAAATCAGGTGACCTCTAGGATGTTGTGAAATCAAAATAGTCTTTAATTCAGTGATTACTTAGACCCTTAGTTTTGACTTAGAAAAGTACAAAAAGCCCCACTTACATATCAAAAAGGAAGAAATAAAACTGTCCCTATTTTCAGATGACAATGATGGGCTACATAGAAAATCTTAAGGAACCTAGAAAAACCTCCTACAACTAGTAAATGAGTTGAGCAAATTTGTAGGATAAAAGATAAACATACAAAATCAATTGTATTTCTATATACTAGCAATGAACACATGTAAGCCAAAATTAAAAATACAATATAGGGGTACCTGGGTGGCTCAGTCATTAAGCATCTGCCTTCATCACAGGTCATGATCCTGGAGTCTTGGGATTGAGCCCCGCATTGGGCTCCCTGCTCAGTGGGAAGCCTGCTTCTCTCTCTCTCACTCCCTCTTCTTGTGTTCCCTTTCTAGCTGTGTTTCTCTCTGACAAATAAACAAATAAAATCTTTAAAAAATACAATATAATTTGAAATCACCAAAAAAAACCCATATATAAATCTAACCCAAAGTACACAACTTTTTTTTTTTAAGAGTTTATTTATTTATTTGAGAGAGAGAGATTGAGAGCACAAGCTGGGTGAGGGCAAAGAAAGAAGCAGACTCCTTGCTGACCAGAGAGCCAGATGTGGGACTTGATCCCTGGATTCTGAGATCATGACCCAAGCCAAAGGCAGATGCTTAACTGGCTGAACCACCTAGGCGCCACCATGTACAGAACTTGTATGTGAAAACTGTGAAACACTGAAGAAAGAAATTAAAGAATATTTACATAAATGGAGAGACAGACCATGTTCATGGATTGGATGATTCAACAGAATAAAAGTATTAGTTCTCTCCAAAAGGATACAAAGGGTTAATGCAACCTCTATCAAAATCCCGGCAAGACTTTTTACAGATAATGGCAAACTTATTTTAAAATTGATACAGAAAGGCAAAGAGACTAGAAAGCGACATCAACCGGAAAAAGAATACAGTAAGAGGAATCACTCTGGTTTTATGACTCATTATATAGTTACAATAATCAACACTATGTGCTTTATTGGAGGGACAGATCCATAGATCAAGGAACAAAACAGTGAATCCAGAAATAGACCAACACAAGTATGGCTAACTGATTTTTCACAGAAGTACAAAAGTAATTCACTGGAGAAAGAAGTCTTTACAAATGGAACTAGGGTGATTGCATACCAGTAGGCAAAAAAAAAAAGAAAAAAAAAAACTGACCTCGACCTGTAACCTGTATCTCATACCTTATATAAAAATGAATCCATAAATTATCATGCAAAACTCTAAAACTATTAGGAGAAAACATAGGAGAAAATCTTCAGGACCTAAGGCTTGGAGAAGAGTTCTTAAACTTGAGATGAAAAGCATAATTCATAAATGAAAAAAAATCAATATATTGGGTTTCATAAAATTTAAAACTTTTGGTCTGGGAAAGACATTGTGAAGAGGATGAAAAAGACACAGACTAGAGGGAAATACAAGTCACACTTCAGACAAAAAAAATCCTATCTGGAATATATTAAAGAATTTTCAAAAGTCAACAATAAAAGAATAAATAAGCCAATTAAAAAATGGGCCAAGGACATGAAGAGAAATTTCACTGGAGAGGATATACGGATGTCAAGTAAACACATGAAAGGATGTTCGATATAAGTAGCCATTAGGGAAATGAAAATTAAGACGACAATAAGACATCACTACAACACCCATCAGGGTGGCTAAAATAAAAATAGTATAACACCAGTTGTTGACAAGGTTGCAAAGAAGCTAGAACTTGTATACAGTGCTGTTGGGAATATAAAATAGCGGAGACACTCTGGAAAAGTTTCGTGGTTTCTTCTAAAATTAAATGTATAACTACCACACAACCTAACAATTATACTCTTTGTGGCTGATCTCAGAGAAATAAAAATTTATGTCCACAGAAGATTAAAGCAGCTTTATTCCTAATAGGCTAACACTGGAAACAACTAAAATCTCCCCTAATAGGTGAGCAGTGAGACAAATTGTGGGATATCCATACCTTGGAATTCTACTCAGCAACAAACAGAACTATTAACACATCAAACAATTTGGATGGATCTCAAGGGCACTGTGATAAGTGAAAAGAGACAATTTCAAAAGGCTATATAAAATATACTTCCATTGATATCTAACATTCTTGAAATGCCGGAATTGTAGAGACGAAGATAAATTAATAGTTTCCAGGGTTAAGGGATGGCAGGAAGGGAGGAATATGTGACTAAAAAGGTAGCATAAGGGAGCAGAATGATTTCTGATGGAACAGTTTTATATGTTGCTTGCCGTGCTGGCTACTGGAATCTGCACATGAGAAAATGGCTTGGAAGTGGATACATACATTGCACCAATGTCAATTTCCTGGTATTGATATTGTGCTATAGCTATGAAGAAGAAGAAGAAGAAGAAGAAGAAGAAGAAGAAGAAGAAGAAGCAGCAGCAGCAGCGGAGGGGGAGGAAGGGGAGGGGGAGGGGAGAGGGAGGGGAAGGAGTGGGAGGGGGAGGAGGAAGAAGGTCTCCACCATCAACAACAGAAATCTTCGCTGTATTTAGGAAACTCTTTCCAATGAAATCTACTGCAGTAAGTTCTTCCATTTGGGGACACAAGTGGTTAACGTTAACAAGAAGAGCACAGATAATCTACAGAGGCCACCATATTGTACTTTCCCAATTGCACTCCTGGCCATCATGCCCCAGATTCCTTTTTTCATCCCTTCATTGTATCCCAAACTTTTTTGGTGGGAAGAACAAAAGCCATCCTTGGAGCCACGACTTTTCGAGTATTATTGGTCACTGTATTAGTTGAAATTCTGTTGGAACAAAATTGAAGAAATCCAACTCAAAGAGGCCAAAGTTAAAAAGGAATTCTATTGGCTCATTACCTATACTAAAGCTGGCTTCAGGTATTGATTGATTCAGGGCCCAGAGAATATCACAAGAAACCAGCTTCCCTCTCTATCTTCACTCTGCTTCTTGGTGTGGGCCCCATTTTAGGCTCCATGTGATTGCAAAGTGACTGTTCGCAGCAACCTGGACCACACCCTTCCAACAGCAAATCCAGCAGAAAAGCAGAATTCCACTTTGGTAATTCTAACGACAATTCTAGAATTGATGCTTGTGGGCCCGGAATGGCATGCCAAGGATCCTATGGTCACTATGACCAAAGGAATGTAGTGTTCCAATCAGCCAGGGTGGGGTTGGCCCCCCTACAACAAGTGGACTGAGGCTAGGTAAAGGAAAATCCCATAGAAGTATCAGGACTGCTGCTCAAAGAAGGGGGAAACACAGCCCCTATCCACCATAGTCGTCAATACCACCGCCAGAAAGATGAACATAGGGATTTGGAGACATGTATGTAACCTGTTCCATTCACTTCTCCCAGCAGTCCCCTCCCACACCAGCCTTCCTTCTAACTTGGGGAAGGGGTGTAAAGGTGGACTACATGCCCCTCAAGACAATCACCTTCAGGTTTCTGCTCAGTTCCTGGAGAATCCCTTTCCATGTTCTCAGTTCTACATTGCAATGTCGCCTTCTCCACGAAGCCAGCCATCTCTAATGAAACCCACACCTCCCCCGCTGCCCCAAGGACAAACATTCCTCATCTTCTGTGGACTCACACTACTTTGTACATACAATATCTCCATTAAAGTTTTTTTCATGTATCAAGAATATTTATTTATGGAACAGTATTGTACTATACATACACACGCTCACACCTACCCAGATCAGAGGCTGTTTGAGAGCAGATATTTGTTTTGTTCATTCTGGGTCCCTAACGTGCTGTTTAACATGTGGAATGGTATTCAGAAATGTTGGATGGACAGACGGATGGATGGATGGATGGGTAGATGGATGGATGGATGAATGAATGAATGAATGAAAGGCTTCTGCAGCTCTTGACCACCAAATACAAGTACCAGCACTCATGTGGGCATTTAGTCCATCAACAGCATTTAGCAAACTCCCATTGTGTATACAGCAAACACAAATTGTTGAAAATAAAATCAAATTAGTAAAGAGAGAAGCAATCGTATGCATATTCTGCTTGTTTTAAAATTGAAAAACCTTGACAGAGACAACAGGCATTGTTTATGGATTCCTGGAAGGAAGTCACACTGTCAGCTAGGGGAAAGCACACCCAGAAGGGCTAAGAAGCCACAGCAATGTCTGGGAAAATATGTGCTAAGTTCACTCCCTTGAACACAAATGCCCAGCACTGTCCAAGGGCATAACTTTGAGTGGTGAAAGGGCAGCTGAGAGATCAACTTGAAAAGATAGAAGCCCAGGGCTTAGAGTCTTAACTCTGCCCCTTACAATGCAATCTGTCAGGTAATTCAACTATTCAGGGCCTCCATGTTCTCACCTGTAAAATGGGGATGATTATCCCCTGGGCGGTCTAGGTGGCTCAAGCCTTAACCTCTTGCTATCCCTGATTCCTTCCTCTCCTCCTTCATGTGCAATCGGTCAGCAAGCCCACCAGTGAAAGATTTCCAGAATCCAAGTACATCTCTCCTGCTCTCATGTTGGTCTGAGCCACCATTAACTACAACAAGTACCCTCGGGATCCAGTTCCTGAGGTGCCATTAGTGAGTGGTGGAGCCCAGTTGCGAACAGCTGTCTGTTGGTTCCCTTTGGGAGGGGAGGGAGGAGCACCCTGAAGTCGGCCATAGCTCCCTGGCTTCCTTAGCCTTGTCGTGGCGCCCCCAACCTCTTCTCCATCCAGAACCCAGAGCGATGGTATACTACACAGTCACGGCCTGGCCTCTGCTGCCCAAGCTCCAGAGGCTTCCACCGCGGCCCGGGAAGCCTTCAGCGCCAGTCTCAGCCTCCTCTGCCCTTCGCTCTCTGACCACAGTGTTCCACGGCTCTGGCATGCTGGCCCTTAGTCTGCTCCTTGGGGATGCCAAACGGGCTCCCACTTTGGAACTTAGCCCTCATTCCTGCCTCTGTATCTTTGCAGCTCGATCCCTGGTGTCCCTCAGCTCGCAGCTCGATGAGGCCTTCCCTGAGCACCCATGCAAATAAAGCAGCACCAGCGTCATTCTGTCACCTCTGTGTTTGATTTTCTTCACGACGCTGATGCTACCTGGAAATTACTCATTTGCTTAATTGCACATAAACTAGAATGTATGCTCCACAGATGCAGGGATATAATTTGTCTTATTCACGGATGTGTCTCCGGACCCTAGAATAGAGCCTGACACATAGTAAGTGCTCAACAAATATTTGAGAAATACAGGAAGAAAGGAGGGAGACAGGAGGGAGGAGGAAGGAGGGAGAAAGAGAGCACATCCCTCAAAGGGTGATTATAAAGACCTAATTAGGAAATTCTCATAAACCACTTAGCATAGTGCCTGCCACTCAGGAGCTACTTAATACATGGTATTATCATTTAGTTATTAGGATAGGAGAGTAGGCTGCGCAGGAGCGTGCGCGCGCGCGCACACACGAAAAGAAAGCAAAAGAAGTCTTCTCAGTTTCCCTGGATTCACCTGATTTCTGAAGAGCATTTTCAAGCCCTCTGACTAAGCAACAACCCCTTTGGCTTCCCTGGAACTAATGCTTGAACCCAGTTCAGACCCCGGGGGTTTGGAGTTCATTTTCTTTTGGCAAACTATAGCCTTTTCTTTTCTAAGGGAAAAAATAAAATACAAAAAGACACTCACATAACATCTTGGAGATCAAATGGCTCTTGGAAAACTGCATTTTGATGAGTGAGGGAATCAAAACCATATGGATTAAATTCTCCTTAGATCTCCTAGGGGAGGATGGGGGCAGGAGCAGAATAAGGGTAGGGATGTCTGGGAGATTCAGCATCGATTTTTTTAAACACAGAGCTGGTTCATGAAAGATGGTCTGAGATGTAGCACGCCCTTCAAAGCAGTTTGTTGACCTCATGCCAGCTGACTCAGAAGAGAAGGAAATATAAAAGTGTTTTGGTTTTTTTTCAACATTCCTGTTTCTTTTCTTCCGATATTCCCTCCACACATCTGACCCCCCACAAAACAGGGCTGATGTTAGGGTCTTGTCAGTGACCAGGAAAAAGTAGTGGCTGGATATGAAGTTGGTGTAATTTCTCCGAGAAAGCAGCCTCTCAGTCTTTCCCTGAGGCAAGAGTCTGAAACAGCTGTGCTGAAGCCAAATATTTGTAATCAGGTACTTGGATGAGTGTCGTTCTTCTTCTTCTTTTTTTTTTTTTCCCCTTTAATGGCTGTATTTCTATCTGCATTTTGCTGATCTGGGCAAGTCGTGGAAGCAGGGTTAAGAGCTGGCATGTGGCGTGATTCACACTGACATTTGCTGGGAGAGCAAATCAAGAGGGGCAAGCGCTTCCAACATTTCTACTTCAATCACCGAGAAACCTCAAAAGCACTTTCTTCTGTTCTCCTCCTAATCTCCTGAAAGCAGGTAACACTGCTGACCACAGGCTGGGCGACGCTGGAGCATTTACAGAGCACTCGTCTGACTTTGTCCTCCCCAGCCACGTCTAGGGGGGCGCTCCTCTTGTTCTTATTCTATAAGTGAGCAGATAGGGCAGAGAGGGGAAGCAATGGACCCGAGGTCATACAGCTCATAATTGGCAGAGCTGGGATTGGAGCCGACGACCTGCCATGCCACAGCCTGTACTCCTGACCATCATTTCAAATACCCTGCGCTTTTGGGATTTACGTCTTTGTTTTTGTTGTTCCAGTCGTCTAAAAGAAGCCTTCCTCGCTCTTCCTACCTATCCTCCCACCAACCTGGCAAAAATCTGCCCCACTTTCCACACTATGGTTCGTGTGTCCCTGGCGCCCTTTGGGAAACTCCCAGATTGGTTGGGACTTCTCCCACCTCTGACCTCCGGGACACCTGGTGCCTTCTGGGGCTGCCCAGCCCAGCCCAGCCTGTGTCACAGATTCAGCCAGGCACCTGGGCTTTAGATGACGAGACACACCTGCACTTGTTCCCCTGCTGGGACACTTCAATGGACGAACCACTCCAAGAAGCCGACTCCTCATCTGAGGCAAAAGGCAATGAGGTGGGGGGAGCAAGCCACGAGCTCATCTACGTATGGGCACAGCGCGAGCACACTATTCATGTCGGCTACTGTGTTCTAGTTCCTTGGCTGCTTGTTGGAGCTCTCCCACCTGACTGCAGATTTCCCCAAGGAAATGTAATAGTCACTGATTTAGGCAGTGATTGCATTAGGCATTTCACTAACTGAGTTTAAAGAAGGAGAGAGGAGAGAGGTCCGGGTGGGGGCAGCAGATAGAAAGGTGGCTCAGGGGGAATGCAGACTGAGCCGTTGTCTTGTGCCAGAGTTTCCAGAACTAATTCATTTCCTCCTCATGACAACCCTGGGAGGTCAGTGTGGTTATTATCCTCATTTCACAGATGAAGCAACGAGGTCCCAGGGGTTCAGGGATGTGCACATAGGCATGTATTTGGTAGCAGAGTCAGGATTTGAACCCCAGTCTCTGAGTCCAGAGTCCAAGGACTTACCTGCTAAACTAGATTGCCCCTAAAAGTGGGGATTTTATAGCTTTCAAATGGCAATTAAACAGAAAGGCTAGAAGTATCCAGTCTGGATTGGTGGGAATTCAACAGGTAAAAATGTTGGATATAAGTTTACCAACACTTTGCAGGGAGTTCATCCAGTGGGAAGGAAGCCATGTGGACTTTGTGGTTGCACAGAGATTGGACAACAAAACACATAAATCTTTGGCTGAGGTGAGGAGACAGGTAGGACCTGTGTATATGTTTTATCACTCTTTATGTCATTTCATGGCTTTTTGTTTGTTTGTTTGTTTTTTGAAGGACTTGATTTGACACATTGAGGTGAGGTTTAGCAAACAAATTCAAGACTGGAGAAAACCCGAGAGATCAATATGATGGCAAAACTCCTAAATTAGTCCTAAAAAGGTGGGGGAATCAAGGAAGGCTTCCAAGAGGAAGGGACAGACAGGCTGAGACCAGGAGGGTGAGTTAGGGTTGGCTTCATGAGGAACATGCCATGGGTAGGTTCGCCCAAAAGCCATTTCCAAACCCTTCTTCCTCTTGTCCTCCACAATGGAGGCCTAAGAGCTAGAAGCTTCCCAGCCTCCCTTGAAGCCAGAGTCTACATGACCAACTGCAGCCACTGCAACTCTAAAAGAAGTCTGTCTGATGGAGGTTTTTCTGGAAGAAAAGGTTTGCTTTTCTCATGAATGAGACAGAAAAGGCTGCTTTAGCCCTTTCCCATTCTTCCTGCCTTGGACGTGGGGTTGACGCCTGGAGCAGCAGTAGCTACATTATGACCATGAGGCAACGGCGGAGACAAAGAAAAGGAAACAGCACAGAGCCAGTCTGTCATCCTTAGCGGCTGCCTACTCCCATGTTTCCCATTATGTGAGCCAAAAATGAGCCACTCTTTGAACACTCTAAGTCCAATTTTTTAAATTTCTTATAATCAAAAACATCTGTAACTCATCTGCAGATAATGTAGGAAAATAATTACCAAAAAAAGATGAAGTATTCAAGGCAGAGGGTCTAGTCTGTGTAAAAACCTGGAGGAGAGAAAGATGACAGCATATTTGAAGATGAGAGGTTCAATGTAAATGAAGTATATGTTGTTGGTGCTGGCGTGGGTCCTGGTGCTGGGTGCTGAGTACTGAGTGCTGAGTGCTGAGTGCTGGCTGTGGTGAGAATGACACTGGAGAAGCACACGGGGGCTACACAGGCAGGGCCCTTTACACCTTGTAAGTTTAGAATTTGGACGTTATCCATAACAATAGGGCATCATGGAAAACCTTGTATGTGTCAGGAGCTGAGATAAATTCACAATCTAAAAAGACCCTTCTGAAAATAAGTAAAAATAAATAAATAGATAGATGATAGATAGATAGATAGATAGATAGATAGATAGATAGATAGATAGATAAAAAGACCCTTCTGGTCTGAGTTCATTCATTTAGTAAATATTTTACGAGCATGGAAAAGTAAATTGGTAAAACCACTTTGGAAAACCATTTTGAAGTATCTCTTAAAACTAAAGGCCCACTACTCCACAACCCTAGCAATCCCACAGCTAAGTCCACAGCCGAGAGGAAAGAAGGCACATGCCCACCAGAGGATCACTCCAAGTATGTTCATAACAGCCTTACCCATAATAGCTGGAAGCAGGGAACGAACTAAATGCCCACCCAAGTGAGATTTGTTGGCATCCTCATGCCAATGGAAAACTGCAAAGCAATAAAGAAGAATGAGTTGTTACTGCACACATCAACATGAAGAATCAGAGCCCTAATGCTGAGCAAAAGCAGCCTACAGAGAAGAGTTAACTGTTGTGTTAGTCCAGGCCCTCCAAGGAGATGCTAAGATTAAATGTCCAAGAGATGATTGAGATAAACATCTCTGAGGAAAAATAGGGAGGTCTCCGGGAAAGGCTGGGAACCTTCAGACTGTGATGCACGTCTGCTCCTTATGAGGGAGGGGAAGGAGGGCAGGAAGAGGGGGAGAAAGGGACCATGTAGTTCTCAGGAAACTCAGCAAGGCTGATGGGGAGTCCTTGAGCCAAAACTGCCTGTCAGAGGAGTTCCCCCATCTCCCAGGAACTGCGCTGCACAAGCGTTCCAACCAACCCAGGCAGGGGAAGGAAGAGCCAGAGGGAAGTATGCTCTCCCACAGAAGAGGTGAGATATTTAGAGCCCAGCAGAACTGGTCAAAAATCTGAGAGATGCATTTTCATGACAGAATGAGGGCAATCAGCGTTCAGGGATAAAAGAAGAATGGGTACTTCCAGAATGAGTAGGGTTAGGGCTCTGAGAGAGTGGGCATGAGGAAGTCTTCTGGAGTGGCTGGAAATATTCACTGCCTTGATGGGGAATGTGGGAAAGTGACGGTTCACTGCTGGGACCTCCAGGAGCCCCGAGCCCTGGGAACTGCATCTTTCCTGGAGTCAAGCTCTTCCCTCTGTACCCAGCAATCAGTTTCATTTGCTTTACAGGGATCCACTGGGAAATTATGTCTGATATTTTCCAAAGCCCAAGAAGGGTTTCACACCTTTGCAAGGGCTGCTGGGAGGCAGGTAAAAGAATGCAGGCTCTGAAGGGAAGGGGTGCCAAATAGGGCCACTTAGGACTAAACTGACCTATCATTTGGCAGCAGTGCAAAATAGAACTCACCCTGTTCTGGATAACTGAGGATTTCTCTGTGACTTCATTCGCTTACAGGTTTTCTATCTTTTCTTTTTCTTTCTTTCTTTCTTTTTTATTTTTTTATTTTTTTTTTAAGATTTTATTTATTTATTTGACAGAGAGAAACACAGCCAGAGAGGGAACACAAGCAGGGGGAGTGAGAGAGGAAGAAGCAGGCTTCCCGCTGAGCAGGGAGCCCAATGCAGGGCTCGATCCTGGGTCTCCGGGATCATGACCTGAGCCCAAGGCAGTCGCTTAACCAACTGAGCCACCCAGGTGCCCCTCTTTTTTATTTTTTTAAGGATCGGAGGTTTATTTAACACCAGAGTGCTCAGAGGAGACTGTTCTCCAAAGGTCTGAAACCCAAGCACACGCAGGGAGCGTAATTTATACCCTCTACTTCAGCATAATGGGTACTTTGGGCGTGCCTGGGAAACAGGGTAGGGAAGGACCTGGAAGGGCTTTGAGACAGAGACTAGAATTCCCTTGCTGGCTTGGTCAGCCATCTTAGAGTACAGTTTTTCCCTTATCATTCCCTCCTTTGCTGCCCCTTTACACACCTAATTTAGAGGGCATCATTCACCTACTATGGGCCAATAGTCCTGCAAGGCTAATACCTGGGCGGCCGATAGCCTGGGAACAGTGTTTTCTATGAACTTAGTAATCCATCCTTAGGTTCCTAAGGTTGCCCAATAATCAATAACAATAACAAGTTTTGGGGAGAAGGTCCAATCAAAAGGGGCAGTCAGGGCACCAACTCCTGAGGTGAGGGATATTGTGCCAATGATAGCCAGGGACCATGGTGAACAGAAGTCCCTCATTTGGCGGGGTCTCACGGAAGGTGGAGCCGGAGCGGGTCTGTAGGTTCTGGCTGGGCTTTCCACTGGCATGATTATGAGTCCTTGTCTTACAGAAAGTTTTCTATAGTAGAGTGCTGGTATCGGTTATCCCTTAGGGAAATTTTTGAATTTTTTTAAATCTCAAATGACTTTTGTGTTTCTTAGGGCCTCGAGTATCAGTCCTTAATTTCTAACCATTTTCAACTTAAGATGGTGATGTTGACTGTCAGACTTTGAAACAAAACATGTAAATATATATATCATATATATATATATTTCAAATCATCATGCCCTCAATATGTGAGCTCCCCACAGCTTTCCAGAAGGAAGAACTATGAATAGAACATTTTACACTTGTCTAACTTTTCCTAGGCTTTTTTTTTTAACTGTCCTATCTTCCCAGTCTGTGATAAATGCAAAAAAAAAAAAAAAAGGATCTCTCCAATAATTGACTGTGCTGAAATGGCAGTGTGATTGAGTCACCCAAGTTAAGCACTTCAGGAAAATTTCTATCAGGTACCATCATGTTCTCTGGCCTAAGCTTTATTTAAACTCACAGGATCAATCTGAATCAATGTGACATGTACACACTTCAGGGCATGGTTAGTTTCAAATCAGTTAAGCTCCTTATGACTTTATGATTAAGAGCCCAAGGTTATAAAACATTAATGTAAAAATCACAAATTACAAAGTGAAAAGTAAAATCTCCACTTAACATTTCATAAAAATCACCAGAATCATTAGGTAAGCTTCATTAAACAAACAAGGTAAGAGTAATTAGGTGGTAAATTGAGTACAGTGGTTTCCAAAGGCTCTAATTGAGATGGGCCAAACAGTTTAATAAAAGTAAGGAAGCCAGGGTCAAGTGCAGCCTGTGGCAGAATGCGGATCTGAAAACAACTCCTCAGCAGTCTGGGGGCCCTTACAGCAACAGCACAGAGCTGCTCGGAAAAGCAGAGAGGGGGCTTTACGCCTTCTGGTTCTTCCCTGACCTTGGCCAGGCTGCCCTGCACCCCAGGACAGAAGGTAAGGACGTACTCCTGCCTCTAGCCTGCAGGCAGCCATGGGAAAGCATTTTAAGAATCACAACGTAATGTGATTCCTACCTTCTAGAGTTACTCAGAATTTTTCTCTCCTAGTTTTAGAGCTCAGGGAAAGGAAGTAAAGAGGAGGCACTCCATGAGATTTTCCACTAAAATAATAAGGACTTCTAGGTCCTTTATAAGTTTGATCATTCTCATTTATCCTAGCAATTCCCATGAGAAGGAGATGGGTTCCCTTCTCACTATGTTAGACACCGAAGCACAGAAAAGTTAGGTAACTTCTCCCACAGTCACACAGCAAGGAAGGGGCAGAGCCCAAGTCCCTGTCACTCAGAAAGGTGGGTTCTTCATGTCTACAGGGTGGAGAGGCCTTTGACATTCACGTATTCAGCATGTATCAGGGGGGCCTTTCCCTCCTCTATACCTGCTGTTCCAGGGCCAAAGCTCCAGGGAAACCCAAACAGCCAGGTTCCCACCCTCGTGGGGCTTTCAGTCCGGGGCAGATCTAGTGAAAAACGAATAAATCGGGACGCCCGAGTGGCTCAGTTGGTTGAGCGACTGCCTTCGGCTCAGGTCATGATCCCGGAGACCCGGGATCGAGTCCCACATCGGGCTTCCTACTCGGCGGGAAGCCTGCTTCTCCCTCTCTCACTCCCCCTGCTTGTGTTCCCTCTCTCGCTGTGCTTCTCTCTGTCAAATAAATAAAATCTTAAAAAAAAAAAAAGCGAATAAATCAACTGATAAAGTAAGAGTGATAAAGCTCTGCAGAGAGTACTCAAAGGATACTGTGAGAGTGGTGACATCTTTCATTGCTTCGTTAACTCTAATGAGTGTCCATATAAGCTGAGATTTGAACAGAAAGAAGGTGCCCACTCTCCTGAGTTTAAGGAGAAGGATGCTCAGCACCAAGAGGAAAGACTGGGGCAGAGTCCCCAAGGAATAAACAGGACCCCCACATCTGCCTCCCTTCTTCCTCTATTTTCTTCCCCTTGAATCTGTGGGCACCTCGTGATTTACTTTGACCAGTAGAATGTGGTGCAGGGACAGTGTTTTGGTTCTGAGCCTAAGATTCTGGCAGTTTCCTCTTCCACCCTCCTGGAGCTCTGACCCAACATGTAAAGGGATCCAGCTACATTGCTGGAGAGACCATGCAGAGAGAAACAGGCATGAGGCTGGCCCGCAGCTAAGGAGCCAGTTCTGCGAGAAAAGGTCTCCAGCCCCAGCAGAGCCCCAGCCAAATGTGGCTGCATGAGCAACCCCAGCTGACACCTCAGTGGGACAGGGTCGAGCCTCCCAGAGAAGCCCCCAGCTAGCTCACAAAACCGTGAGAAAGACCCATGGGCGCTCTTGCAAGTCCCCACGCTTCTGGATGGTTTATTGTGCAGCAGCAGATCGTTAAAGCAGCCAGCAGGACTGGACTTACGTAGAGCAAAGGGCAGTGGTTAGAGGGTGAAGCTGGACAGCATTCTCCACCAAAAGCTAGATCCAGTGGGGACCTGTGAGTCAGGGTGAGAGCTGCGATGCCACTCATGTGATCGAGAGCCCCTGGAAGGTTTAAGGAGCATGACATGATCTGATGATTGACATACTTTTAAAGCCTATTCTGACTGTTGTGTGGTAAGTGAACTGTGGGGTGGAGAGAGTAAGAGGAGAAGGGAGGAGACCTCAGGTAGGCGGCCACTGTGGAAATGCAGGCAAGCTGAACCAAGGTGGTACGGCGGAAATTCACTGAACTGATTCGTGTCATGTTTGTTTGTTTTTTAAAGATTTTTAAAAAGATTTTATTTATTTATTTGCAGATCACAAGTAGGCAGAGAGGCAGGCAGAGAGAGAGGAGGAAGCAGGCTCCCTGCAAAGCAGAGAGCCTGATGCGGGACTCGATCCCAGGACCCTGAGATTATGACCTGAGCTGAAGGCAGAGGCTTTAACCCACTGAGCCACCCAGGAGCCCTGATTTGTGTCATGTTTTGGTGAAATAGAGTCAAAGGGACATCCTGCTAGATGGAGTGTGGTGGGACTGGCTGGCTGAGGATAACTCTGTGATCTTTGGTTTGAAGAACTCAGCTGATGGTACATGGCTTTCTAAGTGTGCTCCCAGGGGATTCTGCCATTTAGCAATGAGGAGAGAGAGGATCCAGCCACAGAGGGAAAGGAGGAGCCGGTGAGGTGGAAAGAAAATCCAGGGTCTATAAGGGTCACAGAGCCCAAGGGAATACAGTTGTTAAGGACAAGGAGGGATCAAATGAAGTCAAAGAAGATAAGGACAGATATGACCATTGGTACCATGAAGTCTGCTGGTGACGCATTAAGTCATTGGTACCCCATGAAGGAAACATCCGGAAGGATTATACATTTCATAAGAATAGCAATTTGTCCTCATACTTCCCTAACCAGTGCCATGACAATATTTAGCCCCCTAAGTCTTCTCTGGTCAACACAGGGGTAGACAGAGAATATAAGCATTCTGAGTTGACTGGCTTTAAACTTTAAAAGCAGTTTTCCCACAGATGTCATCAAGAAGAATGAAGGCTCAAAAGGGAGTATACAGAACAAAAATACAAAGTTAGTTAAATTTTATATGTGTTTCATATTTTTATGCATCTTTAATACATGGCTCAAAAATATTGTACCTATTACATCTGTATCCAGATCCTCCCAGGAAAAAGTTCAGCTTTGGCTTTAATAGGGTCTATGGCAGTGGTGTTCAACGGGAGTGGGTGATCCCTCCCAAGAGATATTTGGTGATATCTAGAGACATCTGGGCTTACAACTGGGGAGTGCTACTGGCATCCAGTGAGTAGAGGTCTGGGAAGGCTGCTAACAATCCTACAATGAACAGGACACCCTTCACAACACACAGTCATCTGGCCCCAAATGTCAACAGAACCAACGTCAAGAAACCCTGGCTAATAGGTGGTCCCGGTTGTACAGAAAGAAAGTAACCTATCATAAGGGACTAGTAAAGAAAACCAAGAGGTGGAATTCCATCCTCATCCAGCTAATCACCTCAACCTTTCTTCACCCTGTTGATAAGACTGTGAAGGTAAGGAAACCACGGGTCTTGGTTCAGCCTCTTTCTAGTCATTTACCTGTGTTTCCTCTGGGACCACAGCCTGTACTGCAAATTCCACAGACATCTCATCCAACGTAAGAAGAGGCTGTGGCCATATTTCCAGTACCACTTTAAAAATGATTGAGAAAGGGCGCCTGGGCGGCTCAGTCATTGAGCGGCTACCTGCCGCTCAGCTCAGGTCATTGTCAGAGAGTACGTGATCCGCCCCTCCCGCCAGGCCGAAGACACCAGGAATTTTGGTGGAGGTACCCTGTAAATGTGAATGAAAGTCCCTCCAGGCTTTCCCCACCTAGAATCTGGAAAGCCACATACCCTGTGGGCCAGGACAATATGTCCTTTGTGTGCTTATCCAAGACACATTGTTCCATTTAATTCTCCTCTTGGTAATCATATCTCTGTATCTCTTATCTGTATTCCTTGATCTCTCTGCCTCAATGGTCTCAGCTTCTGTGAGTTTAAGCAATCACTCTGTACCCTGCAGTAACAATACTAATCCTGTCTCTAGGGCCGGTGCAAAAGCAGTTAAAGATTTAACTGCACCACCCAACTTCCTCACTTTTGAATAATAAAAGACTGGGACCCTTAACAGTCAAGAGAGACAAAGACAGAGCCAGAGGCAAAGGAAAAGGCAGAGGCAAAGGCAGAGAGCCTGCAAAGAGAGCAAGAGAGAGAGAAGCAGAGAGCAAGGAGCAAGAAAGAGAGGCAAAGAGCAAGAGAGACAGAAGCAGAGAGCAAGAGAGACAGAAGCAGAGCAAGAGGGCTAGAGCCAGAGCTAGAGAGCCAGAGCCAGAGCTAGAGAGCTAGAGCCCAAGCCTGAGCCTGCTTCATAGGTCTCACCTGACCGACCTTGGGTCTGTCAGCTTGTATCAAATCTCTGTGTCCGTGTCATTATTTCACCTGCCAGATATCCCGTGGTTCGGGACTCACATCTCTGCTGAGGCTGGTCCCCAGCAACAGGTTATGATCCCAGAGTCCCAGGATCAAGCGCCTCATTGGGCTCCCTGCTCGGTAGGAAGCCTGCTTCTTCCTCTCTCACTCCCCTTGCTTGTGTTCCCTCTCTAGCTGTGTTTCTCTCTGTCAAATAAATAAATAAAATATTTTTAAAAAATGATTGAGAAAGAACTATTTTTATTGGTAGCACTACACATCATGTAATAAAACGGTGCTCGTGGTTAGTGGACTTGTTCCTGTCGTTCCGAAATGTCTGCTAAGGACAAAGGATATTAATGCCAATCTTCTAAGTGCAGAGATCTACTCTTTGAGAGTCAAAAGGAACAGTCAATTCAGAGCTGTCTTTGGGGTAATTCTCAGGAAAATCACCATCTCCACCACCACCACCATCACCTTCACCATTGTCAGCTCCACCATCACCTTCATCACCTCCACCTTCACCTCCATCACTTCCATCCCTATCACCTCCACCATCACCTCCATCACCATCTTCATCACCGTATCACCAAACTTGTCACTTCCATCACCGTGACCTTCATCATCTCTATCATGACCTTCATCACGTCCATCACCAACACTTCTACCATCACCTTTATCAGCTCCAACACCCCCATCTCTACCTTTATAACCTCCATCTCCATCACCTTCATCACCGCCATCATTGCCACCACCATTACCACTACTACTGCTATGGAGAGAGGAAGTCATTTTTGGGGACAGTGCAGGGTTTTTGAAGAGAGGCTCTCTCCTTTCCTTTTCTTCCCTTAATGAGGATTGTGTTCCCACCTCCAGAGCCAGGAAGGAGAGGCTCAGAGAGAAGACCTCCTGGTGCCTATAGTTATCTGTAGGCAAGAGAGATTAGAATTTCATTTGCTAATTGGAGGATCTGCTGGCATTCCTTCGTGTGACCAGAAAGAGGATTATAGAATTGAAGTAGGATGGCCCTGCTCTAAGTCTCTAGTTCTTGAGAAGTACAGAGGTCAGATGTCATACATGCCCAGAGGCCCTGAAGTTTGCCAAGGAAGGCTGACAAGCAAGGATTCTTTACCATGGAGACCAAGAGGTCCCCATGCAGAGTATGATGGTGGGTCAGCTAGAAGTTGTGGCCAGATCCAGGAAGGGACCAACAGCATGTAGGGAGGTGCTGGGAAATGGGCTCCTTGCAAGGCCAAGTGGACAAAGCCCACGGAACTTTGGGACAGTGGCAACACTGGGCAACTGGGAGATGTCAACGAGTTCACCAGGTCGAGGGGAGTAGGCATAGACTGTGCTTCCTCTCCTTCCTGCTGTACCTCCCCCTGTACAGGCCAATGCAGGGAGAGGGTGGTGAGGGCCAAGGTAAACATCCTTCCTTTCCCTCCAGACCCTCAGAATCACAGTTCAAGCCTGACCCAGGGCCAGAGCAGGAAAACGGCTTTCAATCCAAAAGGAGACTGATGTTTTAAAATGTGCAGAGCCTAAAAAAAACCTTAAAGTGATGGTTTTAGTAAAGGAACTGGTAAATTATAGAATTCAGCTGAACTTCTAAGGATGTTTCCTGAAGGAAAATGTCAGGTAGCTGGGTTAGGGGAAATGATCAGAAACAATAAAGTCATTTCTCATCTCTCCCATCATTGACTGGAGACACTTGAGAACATAGGTTCCACGGTGGTGAGCAGTGGCCCTTCGTCAGGCACTGAGCTGGGCCTCGTCCTCACACCACCCTGTCCGGTAGATACGGTCAGAACCATTACTATTATCTCTGCTCTGCTGACGGGAAGTTGAGGCTCACGCCACAGCCATGTAGCAACTAAGTGACAGAATTAGGGTCCAAACCCAGGGTAGTGTGACTTGAAAGTCTCCTGTTTTAATCCCACCTCCTTCAGAATGCCTCATTTAGTCACAACAGTAGAAACCAGGGCACACAGTTAAGCATGTAAAATTGTAGGCTGCAATTGAAAGACTATTTTTCCTTTTTTTTTTTTGACAACTAAAATTAATTTCTTTATCAGGCCCCCACCCTGGAGGTGGCTCTCTGTTGGGAGTTTCTCTATTCTCCCGCAGGCTGACCACCAGCTCTAGAGGCTCCCAGGAGTGCCACGGCCTGAGAGGCAGGTGTGGTTACAACCTTCTCAAGGCTTCACTGCCCCTTTCCCTGCTCTCCCTGGAACCCTAAGTCTTTCTCAGGTTCTTCCTACCTAAACTCCCCCATGGGCCACCTCTACCTAACTGATTCTCACACCATGCTGGGCATGGAACCTGGGGTCTTCCCCTATCTACCCGGGGAATGGCTGGGGACCCAGCCTCTAGAGTCAGATTAGTTATGTGACTCTGCTTTGTGCCTCAGTTTCCCTATCTGTCAAATCAATGGTCTCACAGGGATGGTAGAGGATTAGAAAAGAAGACATTCGTAGGATGCTTAAAACAGTGGCTGGCACATTGCAAATGCTCAACTAAAGTTAACTGTCATTGCAGGTGGGAGGGAAGAAAACATTGACTCTCACTGAGCAAGTCTTTGTCTTATGCTTAAACTTTAAAATTCAAAATGCTGAAACTTTAACCCTTTCATTCCCTGAATTCTGTAGGTCCTTTCATTCCTGAGACAGTAAAAGCAAATGGTCTGGCTTCACAAATTGGGGAGTTTGGAGGTGGGGTGTGGTTTAACATCACCAAAGCCCATGCCGCCCATAGGTGGACAGTTCTGTTTGAGACCCTCTGAGCTGTCTTGTACTCACACTGCGATGCCCACTGCCTTCGTCCGCCACCTACACACACCCCTCACCACCACCACCTTCGTTGTCCAGAGGGTAGAATTCTCAGACCTAGAACTCCCCTGCAACGACTGACACAGTTTATCTTGTAGTCACACTCATTCATTGGATCTTTGTCATGATCTTTGAATAAAGAAAAAAAAAAAGCAGAATCTGCTCTCAGCTCCCACCCTTTTTATTTTAACAAGATTGTGTATACTCACAAATTTGTTCATGATTGTGACACTTGGGTTTTCCATTCTACAGAGGCATGTACATAGATGAGAACGGAGCTCTGCCTTGTATGTCTCTTAGCCATATGTCTAACATGTAAACACACTGCCCCTATAATCAAAACTGCTTAAAAAAATCTTTTTCACATTATGGGAAATTCCAAACATATATGAAAGTGGACCCAACAGGACCACCAATGCCCAAGCACTTGTTCTAACTCATGGCCAGTCCTGCTTCGTCCATCCCGATCCATATATTTTGAAGCAAGCCTCAGAGATCCTATCATTTCATCTGCAAATATCACTGTATTTTTCAAAACGAGGAACACTCTTTTACAATAGAGGACCGTTATCACAACTTTGGGGAAAGTAATGATTCCTTAATATCATCAAAAAGCCAATCAGTGTTCAGTTTTTTTTTTTTAAACAACATCCAGTTTGATACATCAGGGATTGTATTTGCACCTTGCAAATTGTGTTAGGAAACAGCCTCAGCCTGTCCCGACAAATAATTCCATCCTCCCTTTTTCTCACAGACAGGAACATCATAGCCAAACCCACAGCCGGTTTTGCCAAGAATTCCAAAAAGGCGATCACGTGTCGAATAACCATGGAGACGCGGTTACAAAAGGAACACTTATTCCTTGCTCCCTTGTTTAGACAGAGCAATCTAGAAGCTGCTGAGCATGGAGGGAGGAGGCAAGTGCTGCCTGCGGCTGTAGGCACGCACCTGACAGTGTGCTGCAGGGCGGCCCCAGGGGGTCAGCAGCGCCCCCGCAAGGGCTCATCCAGCCGCTGTCAGTACCGGGGATTAGCGCACTCCTGGGGGAGTTGGGCTGACCGCAGCTCTGGAAGAATTAGATTCTCCAGACTTTCTTTGTTAGTTTCTTCTAATGGTTCAGCAGAATTCAGCAGAAAACTCATCTAAGGTATTATTATTATTATTACGATTATTATACTTCATCTGGTTCCAGTGCTGGTTATTGACATGATGAGCCTTGCGATATTAAGGTAAGGTTAGGTTCAAACCTGTCCCTCGAAGTGACTGCATTATTACATGTGTGGCCTATAATGGTTTTTCTTTAGACACCTTACATAAATCAAGGTGCTAGTAAATCAAGAATGAAGTGATCCTATTACTACTTTTAAAAAAATGTATGCACGGAAATCGTCCCATAACAGATGCTCTGCCCTTTCCCTGGCATTCTTGCCTTATTGTTGTCGTTCCCAGGCCTTTGCAGGGCTGTAGGAGGCGGTCAGGCCTGGAGTCAGAGTTAGGGCCCCCTGGATCAACCAGTGAGGGACCCATGTTGGCGGAGAAAAGCCCCCCAGGCGCAGTAAGTCTGAGGGCTGTGCTACGGTGCTCCCCAGAGGTCCCAAAGAGCCCTGAGCCCCAGTTGTCCACAGAGCTAACCTAGTCATTATCAGCTTCCCACTTCCTCCACCACTCATCCGTGCTTACTGACATTACTTTCCACTGTAGGGTGACCAGTTCGTTCAGCCTTGGAACCCCCTAGTCCCACATAAACCAGGACAGTTGAATACATTATCTTTCCAAAAAAACCACTTGCACTCAAATCCTAGTCCCAGGGTTGGTTTCTGGGGTACCTCAACCCAACGCAATCCATACAGAAGGAAGAGTCTGGGATGGGAGGTGCCACTTATTTGGGTATTCTTGTGAATAGAGCCCTCTGGCGTTGGGCAGTGGGGCAGTGCTGAGTTCCTTTGGTATCTGGGGGTGGAGATTTTTGAGAATGGGTTTTTCACCAAACCTGTATTTGAAGTTTTTATAAAGAACACGTATCATTTATCTACATTTTTAAAAATACATAATAAAAACCTGGGTTTTTAAAAACAATTAGCAAATATTTGTCTTATAATTTTTAAAAAAAATTTTTTTTAAGATTTTATTTATTTGACAGAGAGAAACACGGCCAGAGAGGGAACACAAGCAATGGGAGTGAGAGAGGGAGAAGCAGGCCTCCCACCGAGCGGGAAGCCCAATGTGGGACTCGATCCCGGGTCTCGGGGATCATGACCTGAGCCGAAGGCAGTCGCCCAACCAACTGAGCCACCCAGGCGCCCATTTGTCTTATAATTTTTAAGGAGTCATTTTCATTTAAGTTTTTTTTAAGGAAGGAAAGAGACCAGATTTTTTCTTTATTAGCATAATGTGTTATTTGCTTCAGGGGTACAGGTCTGTGATTCATCAGTCTTGTACAATTCACAGCACTCACCTAGCACATACCCTCCTCAGTGTCCATAACCCACCCACCCTATCCTGCCCCCCCCAGCAACCCTCAGTTTATTTCCTGAGATTAAGAGTCTTTTATGGTTTGTCTCCCTCCCAGGTCCCATCTTGTTTCATTTTTCACCTTCCTACCTCCCAGGAACCCCTGCCCTGCCTCTCAAATTTCTCTTATCAGGGAGATCATGTGATAATTGGCTTTCTCTGATTGACTTATTTCGCTCAGCATAATACCCTCCAGTTCCATCCATGTCGTTGCAAATGGCAGGATTTTGAAGAAACCACATTTTTAAAGAGTGTTTTATGATGACTTAGGGCAGTGGTTTTCACATTTTTTAAGCTCCCAAATCTTTTTGTGATGCAGTCCTACATGGCTCTTCCAGTTACAATATACAAGTGGAGCTGCGGGGAATAAAACAGGGTGCAGGGGCCGGAGCCCGGCCAATTCAGTTCCCTAGCCCTCCCCCTCACCTCAGGTAACCACTAAGCACTTCCTAAGAACCCTGAGGTTTTTGTTGGATCTCAGTGTGTAAACCACTATTGTAGGGGATTATTTAATGGCATGAAGAAATATCACTACCTTTTTACTTTAAAACCTGTTATAACATGAGGGGTGCCCAGGTGGCTCTGTCGGTTAAGCATCCGACTCTTGGTTTCGGCTCAGGTCACGATCTTGTGAGTCATGAGATCCAAGGCCAGCACTGGGCTCTGCGCTCAGAGCGGGGAGTCTGCTTAAAGATTCTCTCCTTCTGCCCCCCCCCACTAGCTCTCTTTCTCTCTCTAAAATAAGAAAAAATAAATATTTTTAAAAAACATTTTATAACATGAGAAGGGCAGGTCAAAAAACAGCACATGCATGTGGTCTTGAGTTTGTGGGGGAAAAACACCTGTGTTCATATACATTGAGAAAAGGCTAGAAGTAAATACACCAAAGATATCCATGGGGGTTGATCTCCCAGGGACTGGATCCCCAGGATCTTTTTCTGAACCAATGCTATATTATCTGCATTTTCCACAGTAAGTAGGAATTATTTTTTAGGCAAATGAAGGCACAACACATAGTTTAAAGGGGGGAGGAGAGGAGGAAATAGGGTTCCAAAATCACAGGCAGACAAGAGCAGCATCAGACTAGGTTTTCATTATTCTTAGACACTCATCTGAAGAGCAGGGCCTTATTCAGGTTTAGAGGGTTTAGACAGTGAAGACTGCATGATGCAAGTTATAGCCTGTCAATTCCACGCTCAGCAAGGTCTTTGAAGTTTCTGATAATGATATATGAGCACTGCCTATAAAATAAGCAAAACAAGGGGTAACTCTCCTGCCCCCATTGCAGTGGAATGGTTCAAACTATGAAGTAGGCGGTGCCTCCCACAAGTGTGGGTGCAGTCAAGTCAGATACGTGGCCAAGGAGCCTTTGAAAGGAGACTGAAGCTTTGCCAAACCTGAGGTCATAGCAGAGAACTAAGGGTTAAGTGTGTATTTCCCCCACCTGGCTGCCCATCAGAGTCACCCAGGAAGCTTCATAAAATGGGGTTCCTGGGGTTGGGGGGCGCCTGGGTGGCTCAGTCAGTTAAGCGTCTGCTTTGGCTCAGGTCATGGAATGGAGGCCCATGTTGGGCTCCCTGCTCAGCAGGGTGTCTGCTTCTCTCATCCTCTCCCTCTGCCCCTCCTCCCACTCATGCTCTCTCTCTTAAATAAATAAATAAAATCTTTCTTAAAAATCGGGTTCTTGGGGCAAGTGGATGGTTCAGTGGGTTAAGCAATGACTCTTGATTTCCACTCAGGTCATGATCTCAGGGTCGTGAGATCGAGCCCAGAATTGGGCTCTGTGCTGGCTGTGGAGCCTGCTGGGGATTCTCTCTCCCTCTCCCTTTGCCCCTCCCCCTCAAAAAAATAGGGCTCCAGGCTCCACCCACAGATCTCCTGATATCTCCTGAACCATACTTAGTACCTGCATTTTTAACAGACATACCAGGGGACTCTCTTGGGATGTTTCCGTGGAGTTCATCATCATGGCTAGATTTTAAGTTCTAGGAAATTTCTATGCCTGTTTGCTGCTGTAACCTAGACAATGTGCACAACCCCTGATGCTCTAAGCATCCTGGAAGGCAACTATTCATCGAAAGCTCACTCTGTGTCTGACATTTTGCTAAGTGATTTCAAGTCCATTCATCTTAAGTACAACTTAAAGTATGTTTCTATCTGTTTTGTCAATGAGGAAGCAGATTCAACGAGGTTAAGAAGTTTCTACTTGCCAAAGATCACTTAGAAAGGAAGAGAGCCACCATTAGAATCCTGGTCTGAGGCCCAAAAGCTAACTCATCTCAATCAGCTAAGCCACTACCAGAAAGTTCCATGGCTTTTTCTTCCTTTTCCTGGGAGAAAAATGGTACCAGAATTCCCCACTCAACTTCCTCACCTCCTATCCTCTACCTGCTCCTCCACTGGTCTACATGTGCATGCGTGTACATGCACACATATGCACACACATATGCACACACATGCACACACATTTGCACGTGCATGCACACACAGCCCTCCCACTCCCTCTTATAAATTTTACCTACATCTAATAACAGTACCAGAATTCCACCCCCAGTACATTCTATATAGACATTTATTCTCACAATTTTCTGACTTCTTGTTATAACATGTCTTTCCTAAGCTCCAGGAAACCAGTTGTTACTTGATTCCATTGTAATTCTCTAATTTGAAAGCAATCGTTGCAAACCATCCTAACCAATTTGGCTGTTCAAGTCACAAGGTATTTGCTTGTGATGTCCCCATCCTCCCCTAGTCAGAAGTCCACGGAGGCTATAGGTTTCCTCCCCGACCTCCTAACTGGATGGTATGAAACAAACAGTCCATCTCAGCCTGAATTCCAAAGGGATTCCAAGGGAATCCCAAAAAGGGATCCCAAAAAGGGAACAGTGATTAACAAGCAGGCACATACACAGTCCTTCGAGCTGTTCTGTGAGCCTGGGGACATCTCAGGGAACTGTTCTTTTAGACACTTTAACAGCCTCTTACATGAAAAGTTCATTTGAGGCAGATGTGACAATACTGTCAGTGCAGTATTTAGCTAACCTACTCATGCAGGTGATAAAATCAACCTTTTAACATCCAGACACTGGACTGGTTGGACATCCGAGCTCGGTGCCTTTTTAAGAAATAAGCAACTGGTCTTGCTAGACTCATTTGCAAATTTCAGGCAAAGCAGATGCACCACGGAACATTTCCAGCCATCTACCTTTCCTGCATACCATTATTTTCATCAATGAAAAACCATTTTAGAAATCCATTATGCTACTTAACACACCCGTGGGTGCAGAGCTAAGACAGATAATTAGAGCACTTATGGTAACTTCCTCTGGAGTGTGGGACTGTGATCTTTCAAATGTTAGCTAACTGCCCCTACAGTGTGAATGAAAGCCAACACACATATGCACACACATACACACACACATGCATACACACTTGAGTACATATGACATATTATCTATGCTTTAGCTTTAGAAACAAATGGACAACAGATGAGCATAATAACCACCACCAGATAAGAACTCACTGTATAAAAGGTACTGTGCAACATGTTTGACCAGAAAGAAAACTGATCTCATGTAATCGTCACTGAGGACATCGAGGCCCCAGGAAACCCAGCTTGAAAGGATGAGCTGGACTTACACTCTGGCTCACTTCACAGCTATAAATCGTAACCACTCCAGGAGACTGGTTGCCTGTAAGTTCTTCAAGGCCTCCTGGGAATTCTTCAGTCATTATCAACAATCATTTTTCATTCTTGGCTCAAAACATTGAACAATAAATAAAATCCCAATCCCTGGGCAATATTCCACAGCATGACTTCTGAGCATAATTGGTTCTGAAGCAGGCTTGGGGACTCCTCTGCGGTGATAACTGTGTTATCACTAACCCAGAAACGTGCAGGATAGCCAGCTCCGATGCCCCGAAGGCCAAGGGTGGCCAGAATTTGAATCTCGCCTCCCTTTTCCTGATAGGTCTCAGCATGGAAGCCTCCTCTTCTGCCACCCTCTGCTCACTGTCAGTGTTTGAAGAAGTCAGGTGTTCCGAGGGGTGGGGCAGTGACGCTGAGGGGGAGGGGAGCCGGTCGAGTCCAGGAGCACCCTCCCTCCCAAGGGCTCTGATGAATTTTGGAGCTGTCAGGGCAGAGGGGAAAGACAGCACACTGCGAGTGGTGAGGCACCGTCTAAGACTGGATATTTCACAAAAAGAGAGTCAAAAGAATTTGCTGATGGATCAACACAGGGTCTACAAGAAGAGAGGAGTCAAGGCAGACTTAAAGATTTGGATCTTGAGCCAAGAAGAAGCCAGCTGACGTCAACCACGTGGGGAAGACTGTGACGAGCAGGTGGGAACGGCAGGACCTATGAGGTTTGAGAAGCCTATTAAGTACCCCAGGCATACTGGTTTGCTACTGTTGTGTAACAAATTACCACAGATTGAGCCGCTTAGGACAACCCCACCAACAGACCGTGCACTCTGCTGGGTTTGCTGCTCAGCCTACCAGAAAGCTGAAGTCCAGTTGCCCACGGGACCGAGCTCTTGTCCCAGGCTCTAAGGAAGAACCCACGTACAAGCTCCTGTTCGTCATTGGGAGAATTCAGCTCCTTGCTGTTGTAGGCCTGACGTCCCTGGTTCTTTGCTGACTGTGAGCTGAGGGTCACTCTTAGCTTCTAGAAGCTGCTTGTGTTCCTTGCCACTGGCCTCCCTCCATCTTCAAGCCAGAAAGGGAGGGTCAAACCCTCCAGCTTGGAATTTCTCACGTGCTCTTCTGCCATCAGCCAGAGAAAACTCTGCCTTTGACAGGCTCTTATGATTGGATCAGACCACCAGGATCACCTCCTTTTCTTCAGGTCAATTGTATCTTTTCACACCATCTAATCACGGCAGTGCCATCCATGACATTCTCAGTCCCAGGGATACAGTGGGGAGTGCACACCAGGGTGGGGGTGGGGGCAGAAAATCATGGCGGCTTTCCGATAATCCTGCCTGCCATCCAAATGGAAACGAGGAGGAGACAGTCTCTTCCAGAAACTGCCAAGGCTGCAGGACAGAGCAGGACGGGGAAGGGAATGAGCCCATCTGGATCCCTTTAGCCTCTGGAACGTGAAGCACTCGGGAAAGGAGGCCTGGCTCTTTGAAGGGCCCCACAGAGCCGCGTCCCAGAGCCCCAGCACGGGCCTGCCCTGCCAATCCTCGTGCACAGGCCCCGAGGCATCTTGGCTGCAGTAACCCCATGTCTGGCAGGTGAGTCAACATTTGGCTTCTCTCCTGGGATTTCTTGGAAAGGGCTGTGTTCCAGGTTGGCAGCTGTGCTGGCTGGGAAGGAGGAAAGAGAAAAGCCAAGTTCGGGGGGTCCTGCCGCCAGGCAGGACACCTGGGCCTTCTCCCCCCCCAGCCACCACGAATGATGGAACAAAATTTCACTATCACTGCAGGGAAGCCGGAGTGACAACAAAGCAGGGTGGTAAAACTCTCAGGCAGCGGCAGCAAATCAGTGACCTAGCCTCTCAATTTCACCATCCGTAAAATGGGGATGGTCATTAGTAGCTACCCCACAGGGGTTTGTGACAATTAAACAGCATGGTATCTATAAATCACTGGTCACAGTGGCTGGCACATAGAAGGACTACTAGTAAATGAAGGGTAAAGGACTGGCAGAGAGAAGCTATTCAACCAAAGGGATTAAAAGGAGGAAGGAATCAGATAAAGAGGTCAGGGGGACAGCCAGCCCCTTTCATAAGAAACTTTCATAATATTGAAATGCAAGTTAGTTGTGTGTCTATAAATACCTATGAATATACAAAGGACACCTGCTAAACCCCAAGGCATGATGGATTTTGATTGAGCCAGGCACGAAATCGGGATAGGATGTTCCCAAGGTTCCTGGGTGGCCAGAGAGGGCTTCTGCTTCCTGAAGAAATTCAGGAGGGAAAGACAGGGAGGAGCAAGGTAGTAACATGTTGCACGGCACATTTTGTTGCCAGTAACAGAAATCCACCAAAGCTTAGTGGTGTGGGGTAACATTCGAGGCATTAACTTTGGTTCACCCAATCCTTATGTATGCAACACATTTCCCTGCTGCATCCTAAGGACTTCATTCCCTACCTCCACCCCCGCAATCCAACTCAGCTACAATTGAGTTGCTTACTCCATAAGGAAACAAAGCAAAGCCCCTTTATACTCAGGGCAGCACAGTGGGAAAATGAAGATCATAGCCTCCACCAGCTTTGCTCCCAAGAGCTGGGAGTTCCTTGAGTTGACATCAAGTCATTTCTCTTATCTGACAAAGACCACCGAACCCTATCAATCATCCAGTCTGCGATGTGTCCCAGGGAAAACACCCTTTCCCCAACCAGTGCCCAAGACAACAGCCTCCCAGGACTGAGGGGCCCCCAGAGGCCTCTAGATCCACTGAAAGCAGACAGAGGCATAAAAAGAGGTCTCACCCCTGAAAGAGGCGGATAAGCTGGGTGCAGCTTGGAATCCCCGCTGAGTGGGAACTTTGAACGTGCCCATTCTAAGGCTGCAATAGGCAGTCCTGTGGACAGACACCCACCAACAGGGAACTAAGGAAGCCAGGCCCTGCCACTACCTGGGTACCTGGGTATCAGCTCATTCCCCCTTTGCCTCTCCAGACTGGTATGCTCTCGTTCCACCTTCTTAAGAAAGTGCACATGGCTTTAGAGTCCCTCAACCTGGCTCTATGTGATCTCTTAGTTCAAGTACTGAGCATTATGTGGCTGGAGTTGTGTGTCTCTGATTCCTGTGTTTAAAAGGCAGAAGCTGGCTTGAACCTGTCGATTGATACTTGTTCGGTTTACCCTGGATCCAGGTGAGGGGTGGGTGTGGGAGTCACATGGTACAGACATGCTGCTTAGACCACCCCCCTTTCTTCCAGTGGGGTTGAGCGACTAGATACTCAGAGGAGAGACAAGACATGGTAGGTTCCCAGAACAAACCACCCCAGCCTTATTCAGATTTCCCAAGTTCCCTCTGATATATCATCACAGAGTTTTTAAAATCTAAGCTATTCCAGAACGTTCAGATAGACCAGGAGGGAATGAATGCATCTTTCTATCTTCCGTTTCTTCTAGAATCAAATTTTTGGTATTATTTAGAAACCAGCTATACAGAAATCCCATTCCGCAAAACCAAGTCTTCTATAGTTAATTAAATGGTGATCTCCTATTTTTCCTTTCACCAAGTCTGTTTTCATAGGTGGGCTTGTTAAATGTGGGGCACACCCGTATGGGTATTTCCCGGCAACAGGGTCTCCCGGAAGAAGCCAATCAGTTATAGGAGAGTTAACGGCCTTGTCCAGGTCAGTAGGGAAGCCACGCGCCACTCGCTGAGGCTTCACCTCTTCATTGACTCAAATCCCAGTTGTAACTTTCTGCTAGGGCCCAGAGTTCTGAGTTTTCTTAATCCACCAGATAGAAACAACGCAACAGCAGAGGCTGTAAATACTGTCGGGGCATGAAGAATAACAACAATAAGGCATTCATATTAGGAGAGGAGATTCATTCATCACCGTTTGTTTACCCTCTCAACAACCCAGTAGATTTGCTGTTCCTGTCTCTGGGGAAGCAGCTGGTGTAAGAAAATCAGACTGCAGGGGAAAGAATGTGAGCTTTGCAGTCTTATGGGCCTCATTTCAAATCCTGGCCAAGGCCCTTCACTTCTTGCAGGAGGCAAACCTGAACGGCGGCTCTGATTGGCCAGTGCCCCTGCTCTGACCCTAGTCAGAGAGCCTGAACATTAACCTGCTTCTGGGGTCCTCAGTTTGTGTTCCACAAAATGGAGGAATAATACTGATTTCATAGGATAATTGTGAAGGTTACTTGAGATCACATATGTGGGAGCCCCTTGTATCTGGTACGTGCTCATTGTGTTTGCTCCTTTTGCATTATAACACTTTTCCCAGGTTGGACTAATCTTCTCTTAAGGTTTCAGAGAGCTTTCTGCTACTAAGGTTTCATGACTGACCAAGGCAAAATGAAGACAGCTAATGAGGAAAGTCGGACTTCCCCATTCTTGTGGGGAAAAAAATTTCTCTTGGGCAGACCCTACTTCGGGCTTGAAATCCATCCTCTTTTTCAGACCCTTCCCTCAGTGTGGCAGAGGCTTCTCACAGTCCCCTAATATCAGCCCTTCCTTAATTCTATAATAATACAAATTCTCATAAACACACCAAGTTGAAGCTGAACATATGGCCAATGAGAGAGAGAGAGAGAGAGAGAGAGAGACAATATTTCTGAGCATTCTTACAGATGACCATGTGGCAAAGTTCTCACCAATGGGATATGAGAGGAAGTGAACTGTGCTTCTCTTTTCCCTTCGCTACTAGCTGGAATGTGAATAAGGAGCTGGTCAGCTGGCCTTGACCACAAAGATGAAGATAACACACTGAGCAACAAGATAGAAGGAACCTGGGTCCCTGACATGCATCACGGATGTTCCAGACCACCCACCTATCTCTAAGGCTGTTGCATGAGAAAGAAACACACTTCTGTCTGATTCCAAACCCTCTACTTGGGGGGGGGGGGTCTCTTATTACATCAGTTCACTCTACTCCCTAACTTGTAATTTACTCCCTAACTAATACATCCACCTTACCTTCTCAGAATTTATCTTTACAGCTTGCCTTGAGCAAGACCCGTCTGGAGCCAAGATCAGATCTACCTTTGGGATAGATCAGATTTCATAATCTGGCCACTTGTAAACCAGATCCAGCCCACAACCATGCTTTGGTTGACTCCTATAGTGTATTTTTTAAAATTGTAGATTTTTGTCGACATTTCTAAAATTGAGAATTTACCTAAAAATCTAAATGCTTGGCTTTACCTGAGAAATCAGAAGGTCTGGCAACCCTGGGCCACATTCTTGCTCAGAAAAATCCAGCTGCTATCCTGCTTCAGTTCATCATGGTCAATGCCTTCACAGACATTGTTGTGCTCTTGGGTCTTGAGAGTTTGGGGCCAATGACCTGACTTCCAAGACCCAGAAGCTATGTCCCTTTGCCTGAGGACTTTCTCTGCTCCTCTGGAGCCCACCTAGCCAGAGAGGCTAGAAAGTGAAAGCACTACCACCCCCAAGAGACCCCAACCAACAACTGATGGGAGTTGATACATAAATATCACAGCTTCCTATGCCTCAGATGGGATACCTGGAGGACACGTATGACACTGGCCACCAGAGTTTGAGTCCTAGCTGTCCAAAGTGGAACTCACTCCATAATGTACCTTTTATCAACTGGCTGCCTTCCCTTCCCTGTCCCGGTTCCCAGTTCCCTCCCACTATTTCCCAGAATCACCTTCCAAATAAATTACCTGCACTGAGATCCTACTCTCAGAATCTGCTTCCAGAGCAGCCTAAGTCACCAGCCCCTCTAGTCTCCCATGTGATCGTAAGCCTTTATCACCATGCACTATCATTTTCCTTCTGGTAAAGAAATATTTATCTGTGTTTGAGCTTTATTAAAAGTGAAAAGGAAAGGAAATATAGTTCTGGAAGACAATGTGTTTCAGAAAAAAATAGATGAGAGTCTATTTTTGTGGGAGTAAAGAATATTCCTTCATGTTGAACATGCAAATATTGCCCTGCTTAGTTCACTGGTATTATCTGCTTAACCCTCAGCCTTCCATGTTTGTGATCCCTGGTTTACAGCACTGAGAACTCCTGTTAAAATTCAGGAGTTATTAGCCACTGACTTTGAACGAGGCTCTGAGATTCACTAAGCAGCCATGTGGGAGCATACTGACAGAAGAGGTGGGGTGACATGGAGGTTGCAAAGACCAAAGTTTGGAGGAAGGGCCAAAGGAAACCCATGCAAAGAGGGCAGGGCCCAGCATGGCATCAGGGTAGGCGGCTGGAAGAGAGCTGAAGCCTTTTCCCCAATCCTGTGAATATCCTTTCCCACACATGTCCATTGTGTCCACACCCCCCACCAGAGCTTGGCTCTCCTTATTCCAACACAACTTCTGAGTATGTCTTTCCTGACTTTGCAGGAATTCCTGGAAGGTGGAAGCTATACCTATTATCTCTTTATCTCCATTGCCCAACAGAGGACTTGCCTTACTGTGGATGCCTAATAAATGTTTGTCTTAAAAGTCTGTGGACCAGCTTGACCCTAGAGTGAGCAATCAGAATTGCTATGTAAGCCAGGGGGCGCTGTGATTCATTGTTCATTTCTCAGTTGGGGAGCTGGAAAGGTTTTTGGCTGCACTGCTGTGATAGCAAACTAGCGGGCCCCATACTATTTAAAACCAGGAACATGGGCTTTTTGGCCAACTAGCTATCTCTTACCTAGTTTACAATCTACGGGCTTAAGAATGTGGGCTCTGGAGTGAGACTGTCCAGGTTCAAACCCCAGTTCTGCTACTTACTCGCTGTGTTACCTTGGGCAAGTCACCGAACCTCTCTGTGCCTCCTTAAAAGATGGGAATTAAATGAGCTAATGCATGCAGAGGGTTTTTGCAGTATGCTTGCACAGAGAAGCCCTTAAAATCTGTTAGCTCTAACTGTGGGTTTTGGAAAGGAGAGGAGTAGAGGGATGGGTGAGCCTGTGGTGGGTACTGAGGGCACGTATTGCATGGAGCACTGGGTGTGGGGCATAAACAATGAATCCTGGAACACTGAAAAAATAAAGTATTATCTATATCTGAAAAAAAAGAATACAAGCTAATTATATTGTGGCAAAATAAATAAATAAATATTTTAATACCAAAAAAAAATCTGTTAGCTCTTATTGACTCTGGTTGGGGACAACAGGGTCCTGGTTGAAAAGAAATCCAGAGCAGAAAAGTATCTAGAAGGATATGTGAGTTCTAGCACTCAAAGCCCCGAGCTAGAAATTAGGCACAAAGAACACATATTCCAGAGCAGGGCTTCGGACCTTTCATGTGTAGGCACCCACTGAGGTGATGGCCCCTTTGCAGGTTTTATTTTTTTTATTTTTTTATTTTTTAAAGATTTTATTTATTTGACAGAGCGAAACACAGCCAGAGAGGGAACACAAGCAGGGGGAGTGAGAGAGGGAGAAGCAGGCCTCCCGCCGAGCAGGGAGCCCGATGTGGGACTCGATCCCGGGTCTCCGGGATCATGACCTGAGCTGAAGGCAGTCGCCCAACCAACTGAGCCACCCAGGCGCCCCAGAATAATGGGTTTTAAATGCTCAAAATAAAATATACAGGATTACAGAGAAAACCAGTTATATGACTATCAAAATATTAAGCAAATATGCAATATAGTAATACTGGTATTACTTTATTAACATGTTAAAAAACAAGATCCAGCAGCAGGTCTAGTTACTACTGAAATTTTAAATAGAGATGAGCCTAAAATGTCATTTTCAGATGTCTGTGACACCTGTAATGTGATATGAAAAGTTCTCTGATTTCAGTGTATGGGAAAGTCGTAGGCACCACTAATATAATTTTGAACAGAAAGAAATGCTGACTTCCATTTCTAGATTAGAAAAAATAAGGCTATTTCCTGCCCAAGGAAAGAACCTCTTTTGCAGGGAAAGCCAGAAAGAGCCCCAGAGTGCATCCGTGCATATTAAAAGATGCCCAAATCAGCCATCATTCCTTCCCTCCTTCCTTCTCTCTACCTTGAACAGACACACATAGAAGATCCAAGCGGGGCTGTGACTTCTGGCGGGGGTGGTGGGGGTGGGGGCTGTCTCCTTCATCAAGTCAAGGGAGGAACGAACGCCCCAGGAGAGTAGCTTATAGAGACTGAGAGGGTGCTTGCAAGGGGAGCTGGGGGACTCATTTCCTAGTTGGACTGCCACGAACAAAAGGAATTTCAGATCTATTCCAGAAGGGTCAGGAGAGAACTGGAGACAGTGGGGTGGAGAAAGGGTGCAGCCAACCCTCCCACCACTAAGGGGGACAAGGCAGGGAATTTCCTTTGGGGAAGAGGACCCCACAGACTTGAGTCTCAACCAGGAAGGAGGCCCCTAGGCAAGACCCCGGATGCCAGTGGCTGGGGGTAGGAAGGTGGAGTTCCTGCTGAAGAGACAGTAGGAGGAGGTCAAGCTAAGGAGGTTCTCCGATTCTAGAGAACGGCGCATTGAGAAGCTCCCCACATCCCACTTTGCCCACAAATACCCAGATGCACCTCAAAGAAGTCTCAGATGGAGTCGTCTAGAGCTCACTATGCAACCAGTGTTGGCTGAGAGAGGACTCCAGCAGTGCTGGGTTAGGAAAAACAAGTGTGTTTCTTTTCTCCAGTCCATTTTCCCTGTCCCAGGACACAAGGCTGCCACAAACCCCAGGGAATATACTTCACAGTGTCTTCTGGGTGAAGGCTATCCCAGGGCCCAGCCACTTTGCCAGTGATGCTCCCTGGAGTTGCCTGATGAGAGAGGAGGGGAAGGAAGAAGGAGGAGGAGAAGGGATCCTTTGGGCATACCAAGCTGTCTCTCCCTTTCACAACCCCTCAGGCTGAGTCAAACCTGGGCAGGGCAGCAGGGAGGAAAGGATACTAAAAAAATTAAACCTCCATCCAGGGTGTCATTAAGGGATGTGAAAAGGAGTCAGATTAGTTGGAGAAAAACCATCGGATCCATGTTTGCGCTTCATCATCTTCAGACTCGTCAGTACATGGAGTACTGGACCTTTCATCAGTTTTGCAATTTGGCCACCATCCAAATGCCATCAGGGGCCCTGGAAGTCACCGGGAAATGGGTTCCTTCATCTCCTCTGAAAACATCAACACCCTCCTCTCTGTAGCCTGATTGCCAGAGACGGGAACACTGTTAGAACCACCTGTGTGAACAGCCCTCCCTACCGGGGCCTCAGCCATGCCCCTGGGAGGGCAGAAGCTGGCTGGAGCCTGCTCCGACTGCAGCAATCGGGGGCTTCCAAAGAAGATGAAGAAATGAAGGGGTCCACAACCCAAGAGACAATCTCAACTCCGGGGAGTCTGGACTGTGTAACTGGCTGTCGCCACCTTTGGGGGCACACAAGCTCTGATGGAGCTTTCCATGCCTGTTTCTGAAGTTCTAGCTTTGACCGCACTTTCCTCCAAAGCCAGGAGAGGCCACTTAGGTGCCCAGGCACAGAAAGAAGTTCAGGGAAGTTCATTGTCAACAACTCTCCCATGGGGGCTGCGGGGGCGGGGGCAGTCAGTCTCCCCTGCCTCCTGTGGGACAGTACAAAGGAACATTCCGCGTCTACACTTCCCCTGCACATTACCCAGTGGGTCACGAGAAAATAGGGCACATTCTCAGCTCTTCTCCCTTCCCCATCTCATTCCCCCTCCTTCCTGCTTCCTGGATCACTTCCCAAATAAACTATTGCACCCATGCCCTTCTCTCAGAGCCAGCTTTTAGAGGAACCCCAACTAAGATGGTCATCTACTTTCTAGTTGAAAAAAAAAAAATCAGGCTTCCCTCAAGGGTTTCCCACCCACCCCTCCTCCTCACACACCTGCATGGCTTCAGGGCTGAGAAAATGCAAGTCATGGGAAAAAAGCCAAGGAGTGGGGGCGGAGAAGAATCATGGCAGGTGAGGAACATCATTTAGAAATTATAAAATTAAGTAGCTTTAAAAAGAGCAGAAACCTGCTTGGGAAATCACTGAAAGCGCACACGTTGAAATATGTGCTCAAGACAGTTGAGAATCTGTCAACTGACAGGAGAGAGCTTTGGGAAGAAAGCGAACCAGAGCGGGGTGTCAGGCTGACAGATTGGCCCAATTAAGGCCGGAGAGGCTAGGGAGGCAGAGTGAGCTAGCACGTGGCCTGCGGGGGGTCTAGGAAAGCTACTCCCAGCAGGATAGATGGCCCTGAGAGGAGGCCAGCCCAGAGTCTCTGGGGTGTCTGTGTCCTTGGCCCCCAGCGTCAGGAGACCAGGAAGGAGCAGAGACAAGAGGCTGTGTCTCTACGGCCTTGGAAGCTGGACCCACTGATGGCTCATGATTCTCTGGAATAAAGGGGACGGGGCGGGTATTCTGCGGGAGGCCCCCCTCGGCGAGGTGTTCATTCAATAAGTGTTCACAGGGTCAGCTGTGTGCAGGGTGCTGCATACAGGCTGCTGCATGTTCTGGACGGCGCTCCTGCCCCAGGAGCACTGTGCTCCCTTATGAGAAGTGAGCAGGACTCACCTGCTACATGGTGGGTGCTAGGCTCAATGCTTGGCATCCTCATTTAATCCTTACAGAAACCTCTGAGGCAGGAACGACATGATCGTTATGTCAGGGAGCAGGAAACAGAGACACAGAAAGGTGAGGAAAATGGGGTGACAGATGCTGGTAAGGAGTGGGGCCAGAACTCACACCCAGACAGTCTAGCTCTCCAGTGGGCACTCTGACCCACCACAGTTTAGTCTCTCTGCTATTAAAGGATCTGACAAGTCCCGCAGGCCAGCTACAGAATGTGCAGAACCCAAAGCAAAGTGAGAATGTACAGCCCTGGCCGGTGGCAGGGGAACAGATCTCCCCTTCTCACGATACTCCAACCCAGAGCAGCTGGGTGACCCCTGAGGAATTATAACCTCCTTGGTACCTGGGTCAGAAGTAGGTGACAGGCCCCCACTGAGATGCCCGCTAATCGTGCTGGGGTGCTGCCAGCACAGCCAGGGGATAGCCATCTCATTGCCCTGCCCTGTGATGCTGTGGGGTGGGCACTGACTCTAGCCCTCCTTCACGTGCGCCAGGCCTCTGGGGGGGGGGGCGGACGGTGGCAGCAGAATGGGTCCACCCTCCCAAGCCCCGCCAATGCAAGCCAGCTGCTGTCTTGAGCCCCGTGATCTGGGTACTGGGGACACGGTTTCTGGGCAGGACAGAGAATGGGGAGCTGGAGGACGGAAGCCAGCTGCCAAGGGCTCACCCTAAGGAGGCGGGAGAGGGACACTCTTGTGAGTGGAGACACCAAGCCCCTGGCACACGCTCTATTGTCCTATCAAGTTTCACTTACAAAAACATCTGCAAAGATAAAATTATTAAGAATTTCAAGATAGCAAATGAAGGGCATGAAACCCCAAGTGCTGGGTCTTTCTCAGCAAGGGGCCCGGTGTGGGGCTGGCCCTGCCTGCCGTCGTGAGAAATGGAAAACAGCTGGGCTTTATACAGTTCACCACCCTCACTTCAGCATGGACCCACTTTGGGGCTTAACAGCCCATGGTGTTAGAGTCCCAGGGACCTCCCTCTTAGAAATGCTCTTGTGGCTTATTCAGACTTTGTAACAGCCATGTGATTCACGGAAAACCACGGTCATCACCACATTTCCCAGAAGGAGAAACTGAGGCAGAGGAAAGTGTTTCGCCTGAAATATGGTAGGTATTGGTAGGGATGGGAGGTATTACGGTAGGTGAGAGGCAGGGCTGGCTCTCAGACCCCAAAATACAGCCTCCAGGCCCTGTGCTCTGTCCCTGCAATGCACCAACCTTCCCAACCTTCCGAGATGCTTTACACATCCCTTGTTTGTCACTCAGGGGAAGGCTGTAACACTGGCAGGTTGCCAACCTGAAGCCAGTATTTATTAGGAAATCTCCAGACGTGCCAGGAAATTACAGACCAGCAAATTAGTTTAGTCATTTCATGAGTTTAAGGAGCTCTTTGCTCTTTGCAAGCTCTGAAAAAAGCTCTTGCAAGCACAGGTTGTTGGAAGGGGTGTTTTTGGAGCCTTGAAGATGCCATGTAATCTTGAGCACCCAAAGGCCTCCTTGACAATTCCCATGAGGCTAAGAAGAAACTTCAGTGGCATTAAAAATACCCCCAGAGCCTTCGAGATGACCCTCCAATGACTCTAACCTTCCGGTACTCACAACTTTGTGTACCCTCTCCCACACTGCATATGGCAACTGCATAATCAACAGAATGTTACAGAAATGATGTTCAGGATTTCAAAGATGAGGTCATATAAATATTGCTTCCATCCTTCTCCCTCTTGGAAGCTGGCAGCCATATCATAAGGACACTCAAGCAATTCTGTGGCCAGGACCTAGAGTCCTTCTTCCAGCAGCCATGTGAGCAGGCCATCTTCTAAGGTTCCCGCAGCCCCACTCAAGCCTTCAGATGACAGCAGCCCTGGCCCATGTTCTCTCTTCTGCTTCCCGAGAAGCACCCAGCAAAGCTGTTCCTGAATCCCTCACCCCCAGAAGCCATGAGATAACAAATCTCTACTTGCTTTAAGCCAGGAAATTTGGGGTTTTATCATACAGCAATCGATAACTAATACATTTTATTAAAAAGATCATGAGAGGGGTACCTGGGTAGCTCAGTCGTTAAACATCTGCCTTCAGCTCAGGTCATGATCCCAGAGTCCTGGGATCAAGTCCTGCATCAGGCTCCCTGCTCAGTGGTGAGCCTGCCTCTCCCTCTGCCACTCCCCCTGCTTGTGTTCCCTCTCTCACTGTCTCTCTCTCTCTCATATGAATAAATAAAGTCTTAAAAAAAATTAAAAAAAGACCCTGCGAAACCAGCTGGTCTGAAGTGGATGGGGAATGGTCTAAATAAACACAGTCACATCCTTTAAGCCATTATGTTCCCTTGTTGCTGCCACCATCACTTTAAGAAAGCCCCAAGGGACACAGGAGTCCCCAGTTTCAGAGGGAGGAGGGGAGGTCGGGAAGAGAACTCACGTCACTCTCAGAAGCTCTTACATATGATCCTTAAGGTGGCACATTGCCCTTTGTGGGGCAGTATGAGACCACACACCAGAGGGGGGAAGCCCTATACACTGTCGTTGTGTATCTTACAGCTATGAATTGTAATCCAAACAAAACTCCTAGCTAGTGATGACTGAGCACTTGGCATGGTAGGCCCTTTACTTTTGCTTTTGGTGCCTTAGCTAAATTAACACCCACAAAAGCCCAGGGGTGATACAGCACCTTGGTTACAACACATCCATTGTGAGTGAAAAAACCCAACTCAAATTGGCTTAAGCCACAATGGACATTGATGGGTTCATTAACTGAGAAGTGCAAGAGGTGTTCCAGGCTTCACAAATAGTTGCATCCAGAATGTGAAAGTTCTTTCTTTCTCTTTCTCTCTTACTCTCCTCTCCCCTCCCTTATTTCTCTTTCTCCTTCTCTCCCTCCCCTACTCACCTCCCTGATGTTTTTTTCTAGAGGAGACAAGCCTCTGCTCTTATAGCTCATAATTTTATTGTATTTATTTATTTAGAGAGGGGAGTAGAGAGACAGAGAGCAGCAGGGCCAGAGAGAGAGGGAGAGAGAGAGAATCGTAAGCAGGCGCCATGCCCAGTGCAGAACCCAATGTGGGGCTTGATCTCACAGCCCTGAAATCATGATCTGAGCCAAAACCAAGAGTCGGATGCTTAGCCACTGAGCCACCAAGGCGCCTCATCCTATAGCTTATAATCTAAAACCAAGAGACACTCTCCCCAACAGCCCCAGTTCAGATCCCAGGCAGGTCTCTGGCCCTACTTGGGCCCCTCCCTCAGACCAATGCCTGGGGGCAGGCACAGTGATTGCCAGTTCACCAGAACTACATGTAATGTTAATTTCCTAATTACCATGGAAAAGGGATGACAGGCAGACAAAAACAACACATTTATTACTATTGTTATCCTCCTTTTACAGATGAGGAAACAGTCTCCAAGAAACTGTAAACCTGACCAGGGTCTCATAGCTGAAAAACAGCAAAGCCAGATCTGGCTGACTCCAGGTCCAAAGTTCCTAGCCATGTTCCTTCCACGTTCCTCGTCTGATAGCATCCTCTGACCCACACAGGAGGTCTGCAGGCAGGAAAATCTCCCTTTGGGGAAGCCTGAGCAGTTCTCTGACCCCAGTCCAGGCCCTGGAACACTAATGCTGTGTCTGACCCAATCTGCTTCTTCCTCACTTACCTAGATCACCTCAGACAAGAGAAGGCTCACCCCAAGAACCTGTCCTGAGCTTGACTACACCAGCAGCCAAACCAATTATGACATCTCTGCCTCCAGGTGAAATTCTTCAATAATATCACCTTACTTTTGGAGCTAAGACCCAAACTCTCACCTGAGATAAGAGCTCTGAACATCTGACCACTGCTGACGTCTGGCTCATTTTTTCCACTCTCTGTCCCAGCCACACTATTCTTGTCAAATTCTGTGAAAGTGACTTGGTTCCTCTCACCCCAGGACCTTTGCATATTCTGTTCCCTCTACTTGGCATTTTCATTCCTCTTCTCTCTGCCTAGAGAATTCATCCTTCAAATCAGCTCCTCAAGGAAGCCTCCACACCTCCATGGTCAGGGTCACTCCCTCCACCTAGACCCCCATGGAAATTCAGAACTTTCATTGAAGGCACGAGAATACATTCATTTGTGATCTATGGTGAAAATTTGCCTCTCACACTAGACTGTAAACACATCAGAGCAGGAATAATGCCCTTTTTAAAATTTACTCTAGACAGCACTTAGCCCAGGGCTTGATGTGAATAGACCCTCAAAAAATACTTATTGAATATGAGGAAGGAAGGAAGGAAGGAAGGAAGGAAGGAAGGAAGGAAGGAAGGAAGGAAAGGAGGGAGAGAAGGAAGGAAGGAGGGAGGGAGGGAAGAAGGGACAGAGGGAGGGAAGAAAGGAGGGAAGGAGTGAGGGAGAGAGGGAGGGAGGGAGGGAAAGAAGGAAGGAAGGAAGGAAGGAAGGGAGGAAGGAAGGAAGGAAGCAAAGAAGGAAGGGAGGAGAGGGGAGGGGAGAGGAGAAAAGGAGGGAGAGAGGGGAGGAGGAAGGGAGGGAGGAAGGGAAGGAAGATGGGAGGGAGGAGGACAAGGAGGACTTGCCATGCCTCAAATTAGAGCTCACGGAGTAAATCACAAGTATTTCCAAGATGTTGATTAAACTCTTAAACTAGGATGAACATGAAGAACATGAAACTATTACAAGCATTAGAGGATTTATTGGCTGAGCCTGGCTGCTTTTCAGTATTATTCCCTTGGTTCACATTTCATTGGAACCAGAGGGTGAACGTCATGGGGGGAGGGGACAAGTGGAGGAAAAGGAACAAGAAGGAAGGAAAGAAGGAAAGACGGAAGGGAAGACATTGGCAGAAAAAGGAAATGGGGGAAGGAAAGAGGGAGGGAGGAGGAATTGAGGGAGGAGGTGGGAGGGAGAAGGAGAAAGGGAGAGGAAGGAGGAGGGGCAAGAGAAGGAACAGGAGGAGGTACGTAGAGTGAGTCACAGGGAGGAAAGAAAGGAGGGAGGAGGGAGAAGCCCACCTAAGCCTCAGAATTCCAAATGAGCAGGGCTCAGAAATGATGCTGGCAATCTGACAAGCCCCATGTGGCAAAGCGCAAGCCCCGCCCCCCAGGAGATGTCATGCTATGGGCCCTTGACAGCAGCAAGCCCTCGGACTGCAGGCTGGACAGAAATGTGATCCGTGCAACTGAAGCCCTAGGGTAGGGAGAATACTCAGAAGCAAAAAAAAAAAAAAAAAGAGGAAACCAAGATCACAGCTGATATGGAGAGGGAGGAGGAAAAAACACATGTCACTTCCTCCCTCTGCCACAGGTGACTCATGGAGTCCCCTCATCGCCTCAGAGACTTCTGGACCTCTGTTTTCCCTTCAGGTTGTGGTGACAGGATGAAGGGATGTTTATCGCTAACACAGCAAAACCTGGCCTAGTGGCCAGGAGTCTCCCCAGCATGATTAATTCATGTTCCGAACACATGAACATGAGTTCGTACCGTTGGAGTGGTTGTTGTACACGTGGGATGCTGGGTCGTCTGGGACAGCGGGGGATCTAGAATCGGGCACTGGCTGTCAGCAAGTCACTGGACACACATACACTGGACACAGAGGGCTCTCTCCAAATGCCCCATCTCCCAGGTTGGGCTCTGGGAGGCTCTCCTAGTAAAGATAACAAGCATATGTGTTGCCTCTGGGGGATGAGAGAGGGCCTTTCTTCACCACAGCATCCGTGCACCTCAGGTACTGTTTTTGAGCAAGGATGTATAGGAATATAAGTCAAAACGACGTGACTGGAAAAAGGAGGGGGAAGTTTCTAAGGCCGGAGCAACTTGGTGAGCAAAATGTCCAGTGAAATGCCTGAGAGAATCAAGTAAACCTCTTGGACCAACTCCACCCTGAGGCCCTCTTGGGACTGCTCAGACAGTAGGCTGTAATTCACACAGCCCTTTCTGACAATCAATCAATAAGGGGGAGAATTTACTGGCTCAGGTAACTGAAAAATCCCGGAGATTAAATATCTTCAGGCAAGGCTGGATCCAGGAGTTCAAGAATTGTCATCGAGACTGTTTTTTTCTCTATGTCCCTGATTCGTTTTCCTCGGTGCAGGCAGGCTGTCTCTATGTGAAAGCCACCCCTGCCTAAAGAGGGCTTCTCTTTCCCAATAGTTTCCAAAAAAATCTCAGGCCTGAGTCTTATTGATTGGGCTTGGGACAGGTGCCACGGGTGGAACCAAGGAAAAGGGGTCAGCCCTCCCCAGATTGGGATGCTATTAGCCAAATGCTGATAAATGGCTATTGTGCAGACAAAAACAACAGATGTGACCAAAGAACTGTGTTGATGGCTGAAAAATAGAACACCCCTCCCCCAAGAATTTAAATACAAATGCTGGTTGCTAGGGAGGATGCAAAGGACCCCCCACACATAGATTATTTTCTGGGACAGAGAGAGCTGAATGGGAAGGATCCCTCTGGCTGCTCTTGGGGACTTTATTTGACAAATCCATTCCAGTGTTTCTAGAATTACCAGACCTGGAAGGCGGCAAGTCAAGACTTTACCAGAATGCTCTTCATTCATGCTTTCAGTTCCTCACGCGCACCTCCTCTTTATCCCACGACTCCAACATCCGGCGTCTTCCTGTCTCTCTCAGGGGAACTGTCCGCATGAAAGTTGCCAGTGACTTTTGTTTTGTTCAGTTCTGTGGACAAGGTTGCTCCTTCCCCTCCGTGACTTCCCAGATGACTGGGTACCACTGGTCGCCTCCCTCTTGAAAACTGCTTTCTCCACGGATCTCTTTTTCTCTGTTGTGCTCATTTTCCCCGTGTGAGCCCATGCAGTCCTGTGGCTCTGGTTCCCATCTCTCCATCGGTCCCCAGGCCAGATTACTGCTCAGACCACTCTGCTGAGTTTTGGTTTTGTGAACTGAAGTGCCTTCTGGAACCTTCACTCAGGCAATCCCCCTGGCATCTTGGACTCATCACGCCTCAAATACTGAACTCCTCACAACATCCCCCTCCCAAGGCTACTCTTTCTCTTGGGTTTCTTGACTTGGGGCCCAGTACCACCAGCCATGCACTTGCCTAACCCAGAGACCAAGAACTGGCTCAGCCTCTCTCTCACCCCCACATGCATTTCTCAGTTGGGCCTCCTTGGAAATATCTCCCCATTTCTCACCATCCTCACTGAGGTTCTGGTCCCCATCATTTCATGTCAGGATTTCTGCCAGCCATGCCCCAGCTAGCCTCCCACCTTGTTCCACTCAACCCCCCTCTGCCAACAGGCCCTTCTAAACACAAATTTTATTGGGTTGCTTCCTTAGTGGCTTCCTACTGTTCTTAAGGGATAAATCAGACTCCTTGGGGAGGCATTGGAGGCTTGTTACAACCCAGGCCCTGCTTGCCTCTCTAGCTTCACTTACCTCTTGCCATTCTTCTCTCAAACTCTATATACCTGCCACACCAAATGACTGTCTCCAAATCGCATAGACTGTTCCCTTTGCCTGGACTGCCCTTCCTCTTGCCTCTTCACTCAGCTTCCTCTTGTTCATCTTCTAGTTCTCCTCTAACATCCATCACTCTCCCCCGCAGCACAACTTCTCTGCCCACTGCAAGACTTAGTTAAGTACCTCTTCCATGTGTCAAACATGAATGAATGAATCAATCAATCCGTCAATCAATCAACTCTCTAGAGAAGATGGTGGTGGTATTCAAGTTCTTTTTTTTTAAGGTTTTCTTTATTCATTTGACAGAGAGAGAGCGCAGGAACGCACAAGCAGGGGGAGCAGCAAGCAGAGGGAGAGGGAGAAGCCAGCTTCCCATGGAGCAGGGAGCCCAATGCAGCACTCAATCCCAGGATCCTGGGATGGTGACCTGAGCCAAAGGCAGATGCCCAACTGATCGAGCCACCCAGGTGCCCCTAGTATTCAAGTTTTTGATAAAAAGGAAAGGTCACAAGAGGAGAAGGGAAATCTATGAGTCTATCTTTAGCCAATAAATACTTTCTTTTTGACATGTATTTTCCAAACAAAAATGTACCAAGTTCTTACCCTGAGTCAGCTGCAGCTGTGCTGGACGCTGAGACATACTAGCAAACAAGCAGACACGTATCTTGCCCTTTAGGGAATTATAATCTAGCAGAGAAGATAGATCCTAAATAAACAATTCAGCGAAACTTAATGGGAACTAGCCCTTAGCCCTCTTGTAGCACAGTGAATTTTCCAAAGATGGCTGCACCAATATATAGACACTATTCAGTATGCTCTCTCACAATGTAGCTGACACTCTTCCATTGATATATGGGGTCTACCTTCCTTCCTCTTAAAACCAGGTGGACTTCATAACAGCTTTGACCAACAGAACGTTGTGCAAGTAATACGGTGTGAATTTCGGTCTCTAAAAAGGGACACAATTTCCACCAGTTCATCAATCTGTGGATCTCTCCCCACTCCCCTCATCTCCCTCTCTCAGCTCTTCCTTTGGAGCCCAGCCCGCCATGTTTGTAAGGCAGCCCAGAGCGCAGGAAGGGACCACATATGGTCAATAGCGGGTGTCAGCCGGCAGACGGCATGAACCTCGACCTCCTGCGAATGAACGAGACTCGAGATGAAGGCGCCTCAAGCCTTTGGCTCTTCCAGCTGAGTGCCTAGACACCACAGAGCAGGAGGAAGCCATCCTCATCGTGCTCTGTCAAATTCCCAATCCACACAATCTAGGAGCATAACAAGGAATTGCTTTATGCCACCAGGTTTCAGAGCAATTTCTTCCTCAGCCATGGCAACTATATTACTCGTCTAGGCTTACTTGCAGAAAAGAATACTGGGCTAGAAAGAAAGAGAGAGTAAAATACACCACCATTTCTGTCTTTTAATGGCTATTGATTCTCCTTGGCTGTGTGAACTTGGGCATGTCATTTCCCATCTCTGGGTTCTTAGTCTTCCCATGTATAAAGTAAGGGGGTGTGGCTGGAGGATTTCTAACACCCTAGGAAGCTTGAAAACTCTACTAACAGAGATGCGTTTATGGGATGACCCAATCAAAACCATGTCAATTGATATGGCAAGAGGTGAACTCTTTAATTGAAATTCCTGATTTTGTTTAAAAATCTTTCTAGAGGGTGAACTCAACTCAAGCCATTAGAAAAACAAAAGGATTCCTTTCATACATAATTCATGAAAGAAGAGTGGGTTTGACCCAGCAGGTCATTTGGAATAAAGATGCCATAAAAATAAAATATGTTATCCCTCCCCTTCTGCCTCTTTCATCCCTTACACTAGCTAATGGAGGGGAAAGAGTGAATTAAATTGGAGTTCAGGTCAAAGGTTTGGTTGATTCATTCCAGAATGGTCATTCCCTCCAGCCGCTCCAGTGAGAGACAGACACTGCAGATGTTGAGGCTGGGCTTGTCCCCGCCCCCAGCCCCTCGTCCTGAGTGATAGGGCCTCTCCTCCTTTCCCGGGGGAGATGACCTCACCTTCTAATGGACTGCCCAATTAGGAAGCGCATGAGACTGTTCAGAAGACACCCTGTCCGCTTCAAAAGCTTTGGGGAAATTCCCCAAGGGGCCAACCTGTTTCACAGAGCAAAGAGAAAAAAAGTAGACAGCCTATAATTAGTATAATAACCTGTTCGGATTCCACCTGCCTGTGATTTCCCCAGCTTGTTCATCCATTCATGTATTCATTCACTCAGGCAACAAATATTTACAGAGCAGCTGGGAAGTGTAAGTCCCGGTGATACGACAGGTCCCCCAGAAGGAGCTAACGATTTGTGTGCAAGCGATTGATTAAGGAAGTGCTCCCAGGGGCATCTCATGAGGAGATGAGGGGAGGGTGGGATGGGGAAGAAGAAGATGCCAAGTGAAGGCTGATTTCAAGCCAGTCCAAGCCTTGGACTGATCCTACAGGGAACTCTGGAGTGAAAAGTACGCCTCAGGATTTGTCCCAATTCAAAGCCACGGATCTGGGCTTTCACACCTGTGCATCTGTTCTTGGTATGGGCTGCTCCCCTAGGAACAGAAATCCCAGGCAATCTGGTGCTCTGCACGTGCAGGTTAAGTGGCTCCAAGAGCCTGTGAACAGTCCTTCAAAAGAAGTCATAGGCGCAGGCCAGTAGAAGGGAAACACCACAGGAGCCAGGAGCAGACATTTTCTACTCTGCCATCCCCCATACCTCGGCAATATCTCACCTCATGGTTGCAAGATGGCTGTAGCAGCCCCAAACTTCCCACCTGCTCACAACAATATGCAAAGGCAAGAAGGGGTGGGAAAGAAGCTCATCCTCTCCAGATGTGTCTTGTCAGAGGAAGGAAGATTTCTCCTGGAAGCCTTCAACTTGCCATCATGTCCTATTTGCCGGAAGTGAGTCAGCACACACTTCTAAACCAATCACTGCCAAGAGGACAGGATTACTGTAAGTGGTTATCTGGATTGAGGAGGGGCCACTTTTCCTGAGCATCTTGCCCATTGCTTGGTATCTAATGGGTGTCTGTTAGCAAGGAAGGAGAGGGAATGGCTTTGGGGTGGGTGATGAGCTATGTGTGTGTGTTGCTAGCCAGTCAGAAAGTGCCAAGCTCTCTGGACTACAGTGATTGGGCACGTTACTCAAGCCAAACCAATCCGAGTTACTCCTGACACTACTGCTTTGGACACCAGGAAGGGGTGCTTACTCCCTGAAAACATCCTGGGCCAGAGTTGTGACAGCTGTCTTGGCATTATGAAGAGCCCGAAAATAAGACCATCCCAAGGACGAAAAGAAAGTGGAATAGAGAGGTTGAGAGATCAAATATGGATTCAGAGGCCCTGAATCCAGGCTTTCCCAAAGCCAGTTCTAAACCTGGGCAAAAAAAAAAAAAAAAAAAAAAAAAGTTCTTTTTGCTTAATCCAGGTTGGGTTGGGTCTTCTGTTTTCTGTAACCAAAGGATTCCCAAGTGATACTAAGCGGAGACCGAGGCAGACCCACCCTCTGTCCTCACGGAGTTCAAAGTCAAATGAGGGAGGCAGGTGCTATACAAAAAATCACAAGTATAATCTGGGTTAAATCTGGGTTATAAAGCTCAGGTGCAGAGGAGCGGCAGGCCACATGAGATGGAGGGACCAGTCTGGTCCAGGGTCAGAGGAGGCCCCCTGCAGTGGTGTGGCTCAAAATGCGATGAGAACAGAAATGGCTATGTTTTCCAGGTAGACTCGTCCACTACCACTTGACTTCCCAGAGCAGGGACCAGGCACCCACTTGGGGAGCTAGCAGTTTTCTTTTCTCTCTGACACACTCCTTATTCTTTCATCCCGTTTTCAGTACACTAATTTGTTCAAAAGCTGCTAAGAATAATCAACATCTTTTGGTTTTTTGGTTGTTGGTTTTTTTTTCGTTTTTGTTTTTTGTTCCTGTACTCCTGTAAAAAAATCTTTGTTCTGGAGAAACATTGATTTCTTTCATGTTCAAGAAGGTTTTCTTTTTAATTCCTTCACTCCCTGTGTAAATTGGAGCCGTCAAGTCAGGTCTTGGGGTAGAGGATGGATATAAAGAATTCTCAGTTCGGTGCAGTCCATCCGTGCAGCCAAGAGATGCTGTATGTAGGGGAAACCTTCCAGGAAATGTAGAACACCTTCTCAGAGAGAAAAAAAAACACTCTCTGCTTGCTCCTCATCCAGCCCAGGGATGTTTGTTCTCTGGCATCATTTGCTGACTCGAAAGGGAGAAACCTCTAGGTTCAAATGTCCCAGTGCCACTGTCTCTTCCTATCTATGTGGTCTCAAACAAGGCTCTGAGCCTCAGCTTCCTAATCTGTGAAATGAGAATAATAATCTGACAGATTCTAATAACATCTGCCTGCGTGAATGACCTCAGAGCGCCTGGGGAGCCCCAGAGGTGATCCAGTCAATGACTATGTCCACAGACACGTTCTATCAAGGCATGACCTGAGGTGGAACACCTTTGCTCAACAGTGGCCCTCAGGCCCCATTCTCCAGCAAAGGGACCGACTGTCCTCATGCTCTCTCTTTGCTGACGCACTGCCCACGCGCTGACCTTGTGGCCTGCATCGCAGCTTCTATAGCAGGCACTGGGCAAACGTGGCCAAGTGGAAGGGTCATTGCTGAGGTCGCCACCCCAGGTTGGGAAGACTTGCCTTTCGGGGTCATCATTTCCACAGTTTGAAGCTGATTTGTTCCTTTGGGAGCAACTCAGCCACCAGGACCTTCACCTCGATTCCAAAATGGGGGAGCTGGGGGCAGATCCTTGGTGGTTCAGCAGCCACTTTGTAATATATATGAACCGCGTTCGAAGGCCAGCTCCGTTCCCATGATGTGAGTGGGGCCGCTGGAGCTGCGTCATTCAGTTACGGCTGATACTTGAACACAGCCTCTCTGCCAAATTTTGCAACCATCCTCTGAGCCACTGGGTGTTTCGACACATTACGACAACCTCAAGAACCCACACCAGGTTGGTTTTTAAAAGTAGGAGTCAGAAAACCAAGTCTGAGAGCCCACGGGCAATCTTGGCCTCCACTCTCCTGCCTTCCCTGGCTTTCCGAATGGTGTTTCCAAGGTTGTGTCAGAGGCCCCGCAGAGAGGGAGGGCATCCAGGTGGGTCCTGCCCACACAGCCCCCTCCACATCCTAACTTCAGTAGGGCAGCTCCGATCCTCAACATTTTAGAAGTGAGATTCTAAATAAGGATGTGTTTGGAAGAGAGGGAGTTGGGGGCGGATGATTAGGCTAGTGGGTTGTTAAAGCTTGTCTACTTTTTACGTTTGATGACTCTCCCATAGCCGAGAACCTGCAACTGACACTTTTGTTCTAATGGCTTCAAGGAGAGAAAGTCCTTTCATGGCGGACGTAGGGTAAATGGATCAGCTGTTCCTTCATCCTAAACAATGCAGGTGGTTCTGAGGTAAAAGACTCTTCTGAGCAGGGCACCTTGGTGGCGTAGTCAGTTAATTGCCCAACTCTTGGTTTCAGCTCAGGTCCTGATCTCAGGATGGTGAGGTCGTACCCCACCTTGGGCTCTGCACTCAGTGCTCAGCAGGGAGTCTGCTTGAGACTCTCTCTCCCTCTGCTGCACCCCACTCTCGTTCTCTCTCTAAAATAAATAAATACAATAAGTCTTGAACAAAAACAGATACTTGGGAGCAGCGGTACTTCACTTTAGTGTGTTCCCAGATCCCTTGGCAGCTTATTAAAAATCCAGATTCTCGAACTCCCACACTCCCAGAGTAGTGGTTTTGAGTTGAGGCCTGGGGACAAGAACAGGGCCTGGTGTCCCCTCTGCCACCTGCAGCTTTGTAACTGAGACGACACCAGTTAATCCTCTGGGCCTTAGCCTTCTCGTTGGGGAAGTGGGTATAATCGTGTACCTACCATAGGGTTTGTGAGGATAAAGTGACTTAGTGAGCATCTAGAACAGTGGCCAGCACGTGACATGTGTTCAATAAACGTGACCTATTACTAACATCAGGGTGGAGCCCAGGAAGCCCTAGGGGATGGACAAGCAGCCCTAGGTGATTCGGAAGCAGAAGATTCACAGGCCACATGTGGAGGACCACGGATCTACAAATATGTGAACCAGCCTTCCTCACTTGCAGGCCACTCATTTCGGTTTGGGAAGAAACAAGGAGTAAGACACCTGTGTGCCGCCAAGTCATCTGTGTGTCCAAAGAGGCAGCAGCTCTTTCCCCTTCAAATGGAAACAGCATGGTATTCCAATTAGATGTGTAAAACATGCTAATCACCCACTCCCCAAATCAGAAAGGTCAGCGATGGAAAGGAAAAACAAGAACTATAAATAATCCCCAAACCCAGAGAAAATAACTAGTAATGTGTTGTTTCTATGCCTATACACACACACACACACACACACACACACACACACACACAGATTTTTTTTTTTTTCTTTTACCATAATCACCATTTTCCCTTTAATAATGTGACAGGAGCATCTTGCCATGTAAATAAACATCTCCCTATAAATTCATTTTAATGCTACTCAGTATTCCAAAGTCTGGCCATAATGTGATTCAGCCAAGCCCTAAATCGTCAGACATTCAGGTTATTTCCTTGCTCGCTGGCTGAAGGTTGCAGGAATTTTCCAGCTGCCCCTCTCTGCAGGGTCCTGCACTTTTCTCTTGGTGACGGTGGCCACAGATAGGATTGCTCTGTCAGTCTCCCCTGCAGTGCTGAATCTCAGAGACCAAATGTCACAGAGCTTACCCTTCCAAGTCAGCTCCGCAGGCTTCAAATCTACTAATTGGCTCATTAACCGCCAAAGGCCTCAGTCTCCTGTCTGTACAATGGGAACCCTGAGTGGGGTCTGAGGGAATTCGGGACATCTCAGCAGGAGGCCTGGCACCTTGTAGGGCTCAGTCACTTACCAGGCACTTAACAAATATTTAGTGAATGAAAATGTCACTAAATATTGTTGCACGTCGAAACTTAGAGTAGGTTCCTAAGGTCAGAAGGGCTACACTTTTTAAAGACTTGATTCATACTATCAAACTGGCCCCCAGAAATGCCATACCACCCACAAAATTGAAGAATTCTGGTTTTTCTCAGCCCTCACAAGCACAGCTGGGCACTTTGTGAGCTGATCTGTCCTGCCGTTGGTGGGGAGGGCCTGGAACTGTCAAAGCTGTTCCTTGAGGCCACAAAGGTGAGACTCTGGAGTCTCATCTCTGTAAGGAAGAGCGAAAAGGCTGGTGTCCCATGGGGGCAGGGAAGCCTCCACCCTCTCTCACTCTGTGACCAAGCCCCATTGACCTTGTCTGGACACTGGAATCACGTCTGTCCAAGGGTATCAGGCATCTCTACCCCGGACCCTGCAGAGGCTGCCCCTGCCCCCGGGCTGGCTCTGTGTCAGTGCATCTGGAACCGAGCGAGGACTGTGGTCTCCAGTGATGCTTCCTCGGGCCTCATGGCGCTGCAGCCCCGGCCTCCTTCCACGGCCTTGCTCTTCCCTCAGCTGGGACCAGCTGGTCTGTTTTCCAGCCGCCAATAGCTAATTCCAGGATTACACTTTCTAAGTTGATGAAATGTAATATCCACAGTGTGAAAGCTTTAGACTTGCTCCCAGCAGTGAAGGATGGGGCGTTTCTCGAGGGGCTGAAGATCGCATTTAGACCACGGTGAGCAGGGTCTGCACTGCTGAACCCTTTCACGACACATGGTCCTGTGAAAATGAGGGAAAATTCTGGCCAAGAGAGATGAATTTTATTATGACATGTTCTTTGTTCCCGAGGAATTAGAGAATCTGTTCTGGGTCATGTTCTCTAAAAGTGTGGAGAAAAGGCAGGGGGGAAATTTCTTCCAGGTGGTATGACATTCTCTCCCCAAAGTTTTACCCTCTCAGAGAACATTTAGGAAAGGGGATTTGAAGAACATAGAAAGAAAATGGGCATTTTCAAAAGAGGGAGCTATTTTTTCCATTTTCTGCGGGGACTTGACACCTATCATGAGACAACTTTGACCACAGGCAGACCTTGTTTAAGGCTGTTTTTTAAATTTCTTCCTCTGTTGAAGAACAATTGCATTTTCCCCAGACTGTTAAAAACAACAATAACAACAACAAAAGCAAACAACAAAAACCAAAACAAAACAAAAAAACACAGGCATTCAGAGAGATCTAAGATAAAGAGATTGTTAGTACCAAAAATAATAACAATAATGACAGCCATCATTCATTTTTAGGTAGTACACTATCCTGTTCACCTTCATGAAATCTTTGTAGAGCTGTAGCCCTAAGAGGAAGGCTATGTTATCCGTATTTTATAGATAAGGAAACAACCAAGGGTAAAGATGCAAAACAATTTGATCAACGTTGGCTAACATGTTTCTAAGCTTTTATTAAAGCATGCATTTTAAAAAGCATTCATTATAAGGGTACACATTACCAGCTGGATAGACTTTACCAGATGAACACTGCATGGGACCAACAGCTGGACCACAGATCTCAAGACACAGACCATCCTGATCAGCCCCCCAGGAGCTCTCTCCTGTTCCTGCCACTCACTAACCCCCAAAGACAACCACTGCCCTGACTTCGACCATAAACTCGCTTTGCCTGTTCTCAAATGCGCGTAATGGAATCATGCCGGATATACTGCTGTGTCCATAATCCGCGTCCTGTGGCACTGTGCCTGCAGGACTCACCCAGGTTGCTGCGTGTGGTTCTAGTGTATTCATGCTAGTTGCATCATAATTCTCTACGGCGTGGAGATTTGTTGCGTGGCTAACATTTCCGTGGTTGCCAGTTGGCGGCTCTTACAAATGGTGCGGCTGTGAACATTCCTGAGCGTATCTTCTGGTGCGCGTTCATGTGCACATATCCATTTCTGCTTTCCAAAGTGGCTAGACCCATTTACACTCCCGTCACTGTGTAGGGGAGTTCCAAATGCTTTACTGCCTCAATGAGACTGGGGACTGGCTCTCATTCTTGTTCTAGACAGTCTGCTCAGTGGATGTCAGATAACTTTTAGGGACAGAGCAGAACGTCAGACCCAACCAAACATTTCTAGAACCGTGTCTAGCCTAGTGCTGGGCACTCAGAGGGTGCTGAAGGGATGGCTGAATTAAGTTGAATTAAGAAATGACCCCAAAATGCTCATGGTAGATTTTTTTGTAAGTTTGTTTAAAGATTTTATTTATTTATTTTTGCAAGAGAGAGAGATTAGGTGCCCGAGCACATGAGCAAGGGCAGAGGGAGAAGGAGAAGCAGGCTCCCAACTGAGCAGGAAGCCCAAAGAAGGGCTCAGCTTGATCCCAGGACCCTGAGATCATGACCTGAGCCAAAGGCAGACACTTACCTGACTGCGCCGCCCAGGTGCCCTTGTGTTTTTTCCAGGTATTCTGTCATTGCCTCTCCCTCAGTCCCAGCCTCCCACCTATCGCAGGCCCTACCTTCTCTGAAACTACCCAGCCAAAGAGCCTGACTGCGTCTTAGAGACTCAGTAGGAAAAGGAGGCTGAGGCAGGCCGTGAGTTGCCTCAGGAGGGACGCAGGCACAGACACGGGGGATGGGGTCCCAGGCTCCAGAGCCGCATCTGCAGAACAAATATCCCAGGTCCCCACCCATAGCCAGAAGTCAGCAGCAACTGTTCCCCTCAAAGAACAGTCCCTGGAGGAAAGAGAGGAGGAAAACCAAGAAGGCAGCTGTGCTGGCAACCCCAATGGGGGGCACGAACATGTCAAATAGAGGAGGAGGTGGGGATTTCTGTGAGCTAAGGACAGAGAAGGGTCTCTTAACTCCTTTGCAAAGGATGTGGGTTCATTAGGGCAACTATTTCAGAGGAAACCAAAGAAATGATGGTTCCAATTTTTTAAAAAGATTTTATTTATTTATTTGACACACAGAGAGAGATCACAGGTAGGCAGAGAGGCAGGCAGAGAGAGGGGGGGAAGCAGGCTCCCTGCTGAGGAGAGAGCCTGATGCGGGCCTCGATCCCAGGGCCTCGATCATGACCCGAGCTGAAGGCAGAGGCTTAACCCACTGAGCCACCCAGGCGCCCCTGATAGTTCTAATTTTAAATACCTCCCTGAGAACAGGATAAGTATGATTACGACAATTCTATTTATTGGGGTAAACAGACAGCTGCCCAGGGCCCACCCACTGCCCTCAAATGCACGTGGGCTGGCTCTTCCCTTGGCCGATGCTGTGTTGTCCCACTGGCAGTGTCTGGGAAGGGAACTGTACCAGGAAGAGCATTTGTGAGTGTTTACTGGATCCCAGATCCTGCCCCAAGCACCTTGCTGGAGTTGCCTCATTGTTTGCTAAGCTCCTACAAGGCAGGGATGCTCCTGTCCCCATTTAAAGTCAATGGCACGCAAGCTTGGAGACGTGATGGGTGAAGATCAAACTGCTGGTTAGCAAGCGGTAAAGGAGGGACATGAAGCCTGATGCTCCAGCCTTCCGCTTCTGTGTAACCAATTACCCCCAAAACATAACAGCTTAAAACGATGACCATGCAAGTGGGGCTCTGCTCCGCCCAGTGTTGACTGGGATAACTTTGGGTATCTAGTGTTGGAGGGGTTCATCTGGGGGGACGGAGATGGCTTCTCTCGCATAACCGGTGCCTTGGCAGGGAGGGAGACTGGGAGGCTCAGTGGGGACTGTCACTGGAGCGAAGAGGTACACTCTCTCCAGCAAAGTCATCTCAGGGTAACAGGGTTCCAACAGGGCAGCTCAGGGGTCACAGAGTGACCCAGGGAAGCACGTGGAAGCTGCCTGGAGTCTGGGCCCACAGCACGCACAGTATCGATTCAAGTCTGTCAGAGAGACCAGTGAGATCCAGGGCAGGGACACAGATGTGACCGACCTCTCAGTCTGAGGAATATCAGACTTTCTTCCATCATATTTTGGTCTTTGTTGGGTTCCAGAGCCCTGAGCCATAACCATGAACGTATACTGTTCTACTGGTTATTGTTGGGTGTCTCCTTTGTGTGTGGCATTTTACTCACTTCCTGGAAGAGAGAGAGGGAAACAGAGAGAGAGAAAGAAGGAGGAGGAGGAGGATGAAGGGGAGGAAAATGAAGGAGGAGGAGAAGTAGGAGAAGAAGAAGGAGGAAGAGAAGGAGAAGGAGGGGGAAGGGAAGAAAGAAGAAGCAGGAGAAGAAGGAGGAGGAGGAGAAGAAAGAAGGAGAAGTAGGAGAAGAAGAAGAAGAAGAAAAAGGAGGAGGAGGAAGAAGGAAGGAAGGAAGGAAGGAAGGGAGAGGTGCCTATAGAAGAAGCCATGGTAAGGGAAGTTAAGAGACAAGCATTTCTCTCCTTCTATAGATGAAGAAACTGAGGGTCAGGGAAGTGAGTGCCTTGTCCAAGGACACATGGCTCATGAGGGTGAAAGTTAGGATTTGAAGCCCCCCTTCTTTCCTGCCTTCATGCTTTCTTCCTCCTGGGCCCATGAATGCTCCCCTCTGGCAAGCCTGCAGCCATACATTTCCCAGTTCCCAAATACAGCACTTGACCCTTCATTTTTGATTGAAGAAACCCCAGTTTCCAGGAGAGGCTGCCCTGAACGGGGTGCTAACAGAGTGGCCTTCCCTATGGGGCTGCTCTGGTCTGTTCAAGGGGAGATGAGTCACCACAGGGATCAGCTCCGATGCCACAAAGGGTTTCCCTCTATCTGTCCACCCTTCAGGCCGAGCTTCCTACCAATTGCTTCAGGGAGATACCAGAACTACAGATGCCATTCAGAGACAAAAACTCCATGCATCCAGGTGGATCCCCAGCATAGTGGGACCCAGAAAACCACCGACGGATCCAGGGAGCTGCCTGGGCGAGTCCGCTCATCCTTCACACCCTGACAGCACACAGGAGCTGCCGGGACGCCCCAACACTGTTTATTGCCGTAGTGTGTCAGCGTGGGTAACAGAAAGCAGGCAAGGAAGGCTGAATTATAAAAAGGAATCTTTTCAAGACGCTTTAATTCCCTCATTTTTTTTTCCTCCTGACAAGAACCCACACACATACACAAAAATGTGAATCTAGTTTAATTTGGGGCTCTCAAAATTATTGTTAATGGGATTTCTTAATACTCCTTGGTTCGCTCTTAGAATTCCAAAAATTTCTGGCTGAGGTTTTGTTTTGCTGGAAGCAATGTAGCCAGGAGATTGAAAGTGGAGGTTCTAGAGACATCCTGCCTGCCTTCAAGTCTTGCTTGCACCTCTCAGCAGTTGGGAGGCCTTGGGTAACTCAGGCCCCAGTGAAATCAGGTCTAAAATGGAGAGAGAAGCAGAACCTCCCCTGCTCAGTGCTGCCATGAAGTTACAAGAGGTAAATATGACAACAGCGCAATATAATACCTGGTACTTACCTACTTAGTGTTCATGTTTATTAAATATTAGATATGTCCGTACTGTTATTATTAAGTAGCCCAAAGAGTTGAAACACCTAAGGACTCACCTGGGACAGGTGTGTAGCTAAGCATAAAATGACCAGATATAGATGTCCCTGTCCATCACTCTTAAACATCTGAATTATTATAAGAGTAATTTGTTTATTCTAGAAAAAACTTTAATATAGAAAACTGGAAGGAAAAACTACCCACCACGGATTGTCTAAGGACCTACCGAAAAAGCATTTTTCAACATTTTGGCCAATATACTTCCAGCTATTTAGGCACATAGATATTTTAAATTTTTTTTCATAAAGTACTTGCCTTCTTATAAGTTGCTGTACTCGCTGGTGATATATCATACAGTCACATATCATTCCTAGACAACATCCCATGAAACCTCTATGTAGTGTTCCATGTCCTGAATATACTGCTATCCATTTAACTGATCCCCTGCTATTGGACATGTAGGTTACTTTCATTATTTTTGCAATATTAAAAACAACATTGAAATGAACATTCTTGAAATAAGACATCATGCACTCCCATGGTCTATTTCCTTTGGATAAACTCCTAGAAATAGAATTTCTAGGTCAAAAGTTCTACACATTTTTAAGGATTTATGTGGGACCACTGCACCCTCCGGAAAGAGTGCACCACTCCCTGCAGTGGTGAATGGATAGTTCTTTCCCCTGTATTTATGTTCCTTGTTCTGAGTGTTCCTTGTTCAAGTCTTCGAACAATTTTTTATTGAGAACCTACTGTTTTCCAAGCAATGCTGAAAAGGACTAAAACAAATCCTTTTCTCCTTATGTTTCATCTTCACAGATTTCAAATACATAACTCTGAGGATCTGGTTTCAGTGTGGCCCCTTTCTCTCTCTACTTGCCTGGAAGAGAAATGGACAGTCTGGCAAGGGCAGTAGGATTGAACACAGAGCTTCCATCTCTGGGAATGAGCAGAACCCATTCATCTGTTCTTCAGTCTAAGGCCCCTTACCTATTGCTCTTGTGTCCTCTGTGCCTTGGTCTGCTCTTCCAATCTAAGTCTTCTCCCTAAATGTGAGGCAAGAGCTTACAACCCAGACAGGAAGGGGATTTCAATACTAGCAGTGACTCCAGTGGATGAGTTGTGATAACCTGGCTCTCTGACTGAGGATGCTGAGGCTGGGTTTGAGATCATTTGAAAGAATGCTGTGATCGATTAGTGATGTCTGCCACAGACATAGGAACAGAGGAAAATGGTATGTATGCCTGTCGATTCCATTATTTACCCCATCTCCAGGCTCTGTCTGTCCTTAGGTCAGATCCTACTGGATTTATGTGCCCTTTTCCTGTACTTCTGCTCTTTTTTGCTCCTTTTTTCTGCACCCTATCCCTGTTTTACTTTCTCTTTCTTTGTTTCCATACTTCACATACATTTCTCATCTCTGTAAATAGTTTCCTATAGACTACATCCTCGATGTACTTAGCTTGCCAAGACAGCTTTCTATTGTGCACTCTCTCTCACTCCCTTGGTCTCTCTTACCTCCTCTGCCTCTCTGTTCCTACAGATTCTTCACTAAGTTTACCTCTCTGTGTTACCAGAAGCTGTTGGTGGCAAAGAGTACAGTCTAGGCCAACAATACGTAACTGACAGACTGACCACAGGAGGGGTCAGTTTCCCTCAGGAAGCTCATTGTTTGGGAAGGAGGGGCCGGGGGCCCTGACGAAGGTACCAGGAAGTCACCTCACAGGAAACAAAGCCCATCATGTATGGTGCCTTGTTCACATCAAAGGCTTGCCCGACTGCCTCACAAGTTCCCAGAGACTGAGACCGGTAAAATGTCACTTGTAGAATCAACTCCATGCTGCCCCAGGCCTGTGCATAGCACTGAAACACAGCGGGATGCGGTTAACAGTCTCTGGGCATACTATTACATTTCCCATAAATGGTATCCCCTTACAGAGCTCTAACTATGGATCGGACGTTGTGCTAAAAGGTCTGCATGCATTATCTTATTGACTCTTCACATTAATCTGGAAGGTGGTTGCCAGCATTATCCCTATATTACAGATGAGGAAACTGAGGCTCAGGAGTCTATGTAACTTGCCCAGATCTCTCTGCCAGGGAATGGAGGGGTCTCCACTGGGTCCATGCAGCTCCATGCCATCTATTAATCAATACCATGTAACACTGATCCTTGGGTGGGATGGGGGAGGGAAGCAGGGGTGAGACTGCCCCAAAGAACTTGGAAATAAGGAAGACAGAATCACTATCTGGGAGTTAAATCAAATAGTCGGCCTATACAAGATCAGATCAGCAAACTGTAAGGTCTTTTAAAGGATACTATCACATCTAGATCTGTAGGAATGAAAGTATTTGCATATTTCAAGAAAATTTTAAAGAAAAGAAAATGGTATGTGTCCCTTTGAAGGAAGCTTAGCTACCACCAGTGGAAGCCTTCAAAAGGAGAATTTGGAAAAAAAAAAAAAAAGAGGATTTAAAGGATGCCCATCCAAGCACCACCCGGGGGAGGGGCGCACCCACCGAGTCCGCTCTGCCCACCGGCACACCCCGTTAGGCTACTCGTTCACTAGCCCTCTACTCACAGAACACCTGCCATGTGCCAGCCACTGGGCTGAGCTCTGTTCTGACACTAGCAGAACTGAGGTCCTCAGCAGCAAGAGCTTCACTGTGAACTAATGAAATCTGAGCAGCAGGACCCTCTGAGAGCCCTTGCAGTGCGTTCATGCGACCACACGATTTTGTGAAATGTGCCAGCGTAAGACACGGCAACAGCCATCAGGGAAGGCCACCGTCTCTGCTTTGTTTCCTCTCGGTATTGAACATGAACATTCCTATCTGTGCCGACTTAGTTTGGTCCCAGGGGAAGCAACCCCCAGGACAAGGATGAGGGCATACTTGGATTCCTTGGGAGGCACGGGAAACCCTGGCCGGCAAGCGGGAAAGGTGACCAGTGAGGGCAGCACAGGCCAGCTCCCCGCGTGAGCTCCCAGAGCTTCATCCCATGGGGCCTTTTGGGCGACAGGCTGTTTTAAAACACAGGTCTTATTATTATTTAGGTATGGAAAGGACAGCAGATCGGTGGATGACTGCCACTGAAAAGACAGCTTATCACCCGTGGTTCGTGAAAGGACAGAGCACGCGACTCCGTGGTGGGTCACACGAGGAAGCACCAGCTTCGGGTGGGAGGCGGAGGATGGGGGACTGTGCCTTTACTGTGGGTTCTGCAGGAGAGAAAGGGTGAGGCAGGGAGAGCACGCTTCTGTGGGCTGGTTTGCATGATCCCAGTGGGCTCTGGGACACAGGGCTGTCCCCAGTTGCCTGGTAGCTGGCCCTCAGGGGGTGAGGCACGTGGCTAGTGCATAAGGATCTGGGGTGCCAGAACCCAATAAAGGAGGTGGTTGGGGGTATAAGCGCTGCACTGGTTGGTCTGTTTTTGACACACACACTCCAGGGCGAGTCGTCTTTCAGTATTTAGCTAATCCTGGGAGGGCCAATCCCACCAGGGTCAGCAAGGTCCCAGAAGTCAAAACAATGGCAGCACAGAAAACAAAGACACGGTTAATGCACAGGGTACGGACCAGATGGCAGAGCCGTCCCACCTCAGGGGCGAGGCAGCCACTGGCGGAGGACTTTGGGGGGTAGTGGTGGTGGTGATGGGAGTTATTTCCCCAGCACCGCTGCTGGGCAAGAGGCTCTGGAGAAAGAAGGAAGTCCTGGCAGCCAAAATGGCGAGAACATATGGAACCTGAGGGACGTGGGTGGGACACCAGCAGCTCCGCTCTCCGCGCCTAATTTTACATTCATAACTGCATATTCTTCGTTATCAAGAAGCCCTCCAACGTGGGCTCTGCAAAAGTGGGTCTTTCCCTGTGGAAGACAACAATGCCCGATGCTCACGGGCGGGACTGTGGCCCCACACAAATGTGAGTATTGAAGACCAGACCTGCAGCACCTCAGGATGTAGCTGCGTTTGGAGAGAGGGTCTTTAAGAAGGCAGTGGAGGTGACATGAGGTCATTAGGGTGGGCCCTAATCCCAGAGGACCCGGCGGGTCCTGATGAAGACATGAGCACAGAGACACACACAGAGCAAGGCCATGTGAAGACAAAGGAGGAGGCAGCCACCTGCAAGCCAACAGAGACCTCGCAAGAAACCAACCCTGCCAGCACCCTGACCTTGGACTTCTAGCAGCCCCCCAGAACTGAGACGAAATACATTTCTACCGTTCAAGTCACCCAGGCTGTGGTACGTGGGTATGGCAGCCCAAGCTAACCAATGTACTCATGAAGACGGGACAGCCTGGTAACCGTGCGCGTTGGCATCCAGGAACCTCCCTTTACTGGCTCTGGCCTTCCTCGGTGGCCGTGGGGTTATTCGACCTCCCACGGGGCAGGCCCAGGCGGGGTGCAGGCTACAGCACTCCCGAAGGTTCATGTTCCTTCTATACAGGGCAGCTGTCCTCAGCTCCAGCGGACTATTCCACAACTGCTTTAGCAAGAGAAGCCAGAAATCTGCATTCTGTATGAAAACTCCCTATTTCTAAGAGTTAGCAATGAATGCAAACATTAAAAAAAAAAAAAAAAGCAAAACGCCCTTCTGGCCAAAAAGAACAACTCTGCAGGCATATTAGACACATGTCCTCAGTTTGCAACTTTAGGCTTTATTACATCCTCACAGGGAGCTACAAAGTTCCCATCCACTGGATGTTTCTATTTCTTCTTGTCACCGAATTACTTGGCATTGGCCTGGGAGCCTGATCAGCTGGGGTTAAAAATCCCAACTCTGCCACCGGCCAGCTGTGGGAGCTTGAGTAGGTCACGGCACCTCTCATGCCTCAGTTTCTCATTGGGAGAATGCAGTGAGGGTCAGAGGGAAGAGGAGCAGTGAGGGTCAGAGGCATGGTCCGCGAACAGCCAGGTGTGCAGCAGGTGTCCAGGAAGTGAGAGTCCGGAGGCCACACACATCGGTCCGCTTGGTTGGCTGTTGTCAGCCTCCCAGGAATGCTGCGACAGGCAGGATGGAATTTCTGAGCCCATGGGGCCTGTGATAACCGAATCGCAAGGTAAACATCTCCTGGTCACGAGCTTGTCAGGTTGCGTGCTGTCCTCTTCTGGGGATGACCTAACCTTGAGATACTCTTCTTTCCGGTGTCTGGCCGCAGGAAATAAAGCACTGCCGGTTTGGTCTTAAAGGGTCCATAACTCTGAGGGTTAAAGGCAGGCCCTTCATCCCTGATACAGTATCATTCTTTAGAACATACACCTCGACTGCTCACTTCCCTGGCATTGGATCACCGTGTCAAGGGGCTCCTGAAGGTGCCCCGGGGTCTGCTGCTGGACTCACGGCATCACACACATTCGTTTTTAATTCCTACCCAGATACTAAAGATGGGAAGATCCTGCCAAACATCAGTCTTGGAAAAAGAGACACAAATGAAGCTAATTCCATCCACCCAGACACATTCCAGCAGGTGGGCTAGAACAGCTGAGAGAGCCCACATCTTCCTTTTCTTGTAATTTCCATAGAGTAAACCTGACCCTCGGCCCATGAGTCAACCTGAGAACACAGAGAGCAGCGCAGCTTCAACCAGCAGGTTTTTACATGAATCCACAGAATACTCCTGGTGAGCATTTTGTCGGCTAGAAGGGAGACAGCATAGCTGGGCTTTGGAACACAGCAGCAATCGTAGCTTGATTACATCCTAGCCAGGTGAAGACCTTCAGACAGCTACTTAACTCTGAACCTTGGCTTTCTTATCTGTGAGATGAGCCAACAGTCATACCTAGCTCATCAGTAAGGTAAGGGGAATAAACAAAAGAATGTGAAATGCTTAAGGCAGGGCTGTGCTTCGTTGCTAAAATGCGCCCTGCCTGGAGCCAAGCACTCTACATGGATTAATTCATTTCATCCTCTCAACACCCTGTGTGTCGGTATGATCTGTGGCCTCATTTGCCGCTAAGAGAATGAAGGCAGCACAGAGAGGTGGAGCAAGTCACACAGCGAGTAGATACGCCTGCCAGGATTTGTACCCGGGGGTCGGTCTCAGCGTGCATACTCTCAACCAGAACGGGAAGGTACTGTTTCCATAAATAACCACAGATTTATTTATTTGTTCAGCAAATAGTAAAATAAGAAATAACCAAAAGTGCGCTGAATATATGTGTGTGTGTGTTTACATATACATATATATTTTTTAATATAATTCCTAAATGTGCTGTGAGCAGAACAGAGAGATCTGACTGTGGCTGAGGGGCTAGGAAATACCTTTTTTGGTTACCTAAGAGGCACAGCCAAGATGAGAATACAGAGACTTAGCTAGGACGATGCTGCCACACTGATGTCATCAGAATCCCCAGGACAACTTGTTGAACCCAACCCCACAGTGTGCCACTCAGTAGAGCTAGGGTGGGGTCCCTGCGTTCGCACCTCTCCCTCTGCCCACATCAAGCTCCCTGCAGCTGCTGCTGCTGGTCTGGGGGGCACACTGTGAGAAGAGGAAGCAAAGAAGGGGAGGAAGGTAGAAATGGCTTGGGGAGGGGAGACTGCAAGGCCAGAGGTCTCACCCCCCTAAGTGACCCCGACGCTTGCTAGTGTTCTTCCCATCCGGCAAGCGAGGAAATAGGGGCTTAGAGCAATGAGTTCACTTGTCACAGAATTTCACAGTGGGAGAGGTAGGATGCAGGCCGGGCCCGGAGGGACAGCGAGCCATCCCAAGAGCCGCCAGGGGCAGCCATGGTGAAGGAGGACTGCTCAGCCTCCATGCCAGTCCACGGCACAGCCTCATGCAGACGTCCCGGGCCTCCCTGGAGGGGCAGTGCACCTGGGCAGAGCAGAGAAGAACCCCTCTGTCCACACCGTCTCTCCGGCTTGCGAGTGCTGGTCCTGCCCAGGGGTCTACCCCCGGAGGTGCTGTTGGGAAGCAGGATGCTCTGACTCTTGGGACTCTTTTCCTGCCCCAGGAAAACAGCTCAGGTTTTTCAGATCCATTAGGAGTGTTCCAGGAGCAATAAAAATTTGGGGCGAGGACAGGGACATGGACCATATCACCCTCTGATCCTTGCAGCATTTTAATGCAAAGCTTCCAGAGAGGAGACCGGTCTTGCTAAAATCACTACAATAATTCAAAAATTTCAATTGCTTTCAGTAAAAACAATACAAGACGAAACATTAACATTGTCATCAGACCACTAATGGGTCCTGTCGGGGAATCAAAGTCAATAACAGTACTGGTTACTGGGTTGGCAGCAGTGGGGCAGGGGTGGGGGGAACTTCCTAAATGCAGTGCCGAATATCTTTTCTTCGTTATCTTGCATAATTCTCATGATCATTCTCAGGGGTTGATGCTTCATTATACCCATTTTACAGAGGGAGAAACTGAGGCTCCCAGGCTGGGGTACCTTGTCAGAGACATAGTTCACAGTGGCAGAGCCCGCCTTCAGGTGGAGCTGACACCAAGTCCCTGCTCTAGTTTCCCAAAGCTGCAGAATCTTCCCAAGTTGCCGTCCTCCTGTACCCCCACACACCCTTCCTTCTCTCCTCCTTTAGAGCTCAATGGCCAAAAGAGTGGGCACAGTGGAATGAGACCTGGACTTGAACCCTCACTCCTTGGGCACATAGTAGCCGTGTGACCTTGAATATACACCCTTGAATTAAGCAAAAAAGGAATTTACGAGTGGTATAACTGAAGAACCCAGGGATAGACCAGCTTTCGATCTGGTCGGTCCGGGGCTCAGATCTGTTTCCTCCTTCTCTCTCTCTCACAGCTCTGCTTCCATCCTACATGCAGTTTCCCTTCATGGAGGTCACGTGCCTGCTTCCCTTCATGGAGGTCACGTTCTTGCCTCACATCCTCCCAGGATCCTGTGCATCAGGAAGGTGTCTCAGCCCTAGCAGTCCCGGTAGAAGTTGTGTTATGTTTCTGTGGCTCTGCCGTGGGCCCTGCTGAACCCTGAGCCAAGCCCAGGGGTCAGAGGATCCTATGAGCTGATCAGCTTGGACCGAGCCATGCGCTTTAAGTCTCAGCTGGGGATAAAACCCCGCCTAAGCACATTTGCCGACAGTGGGGAAAGGGGTGGTTCTTCAAGGAAATTAGGGCATACCACAAGTCTGAATAGATTCCAGATATGCTTGACAAAAAAGCTACTTCTCCGTGCCTCAATTTCTCCTTCTGTAAAATGGGAATTATTGTAGTGTCTTAGCTCAAGCTGTCATGATGGAATATACTGGGTAGCTTAAACAACAGAAATTTACTTTCTCACAGTTCGGGAGGCTGGAAGCCCAAGATCAGGGTGTCAGTCAGCCTGGTTGGGTTCTGATGAGAGCTCTCTTCCCAGCTCAAAAATGGCTACCTTCTTGCTGCGTCCTCACGTGGCCTTTCCTACATGCATGCATGTGGAGAGAAAGATCTTGTTTCTTCCTCTTTCTTAGAAGGGCACTAAACTCCCATGGGCATCTCCCTCTCATAACCTAACTGAACCCTAATTCCTTCCCACAGGCCCCACATCTGAATACCATTGGAGGTTACATCAACATATGAATTGCGGGGAGGACACAATTTGGCCCATAGCTGCTAGCATCTGCCCTATTCAGTTAATGTGAGACTTAAAAGATAATGCTGTAATATTCTTACAGTATTTGGCCCTTATTGACCAGTTAATAAAATAGTAGCTTATAGGTTATACATTTTTAATTTAAGTACAATGAAATTCACTTAATTTAGGTAAAGCGCTGGATGAATTTCGATAATCCTGCACATTGGTGTCATCCCCACCACAATCAGGATGGAGAGAGCCCCCTCACCAGAGAGGCACCTATGAGGCCCTTCGGAGCTGTGCCTCTCCCAGGACTCCCAGACCCAGGTAATCACTAATCTGCTTCCTGGCACCAAAGTTCTGCCTTTTTTAAGAATCCCATACAAATGGAATCACACAGTACTTTGTCTTTTGTGTTTGATTTCTCCCACTTGGCATAAGGATTTTGAAATTCATTCATGTTGTTATCGTGTATTGATATTTTGTTCCTTTATAATGACAAGTAGTATTCTAATCCACGGATAGGCCACAGTTTATTTAACCATTTGTGACTGAGGCAACCATTGCTAGTTTTTGGTTATTATGAACCAACTGCTAAGAGTGATCGTGTACCGTTCTGTATGTGAACACGTGTCTTTTCTTTTTCAACTTTTAAAAAACATTTTACTTATTTACTTATTTTAGAGAGAGAGATTGACAGCAAGTATGGGGAAGTGCAAGGGTAGAGGAAGAAAGAACCTCGAGCAGCTCCGCACTGAGCAGGATCTCATGACCCTGAGATCATGACCTGAGCCAAAATCGAGAGTCAGACCCTCAACCGACCAAGCCACCAGGTGCCCCTGAACATGAGTCTTCTAGATTTTTATGGTGGGTTCTCTGGTTTATCTCACAGTGTTCCAAAGATGTTTAAAAATTATTTGTAACAATACCTGCTACAACATAAAAACCACACTCTACATGATCCTACTTATATGGAATGTTGAGAATAGGCAAACCTATAGAGACAGGAAGTCGATGGGTGATTGCCTGGGACTGGGACACTGGGGTAAGATGAATGCCAGCTCGTAGGTTTTGGGTTTCTTTTCAAAGTAATAAAATGTTCTAAAACTGATGGAGGTGATGGATGTACAACTCTGAATATGCCAAAAACCACTGAATTGCATGCTTAATGGGTGAATTGTATGCCATGTGAATTCTATTTCAACAAAGCTGTTAAAAATTATTGCTTAAACGAATGATTAAGTAATTGGATGATTCCATGTATGAATGAATGTTCTTGTTTCCTGACTGTTTAATCACTCCAGTACCCTTTGGTATTTATTTGTAATTCCACACACGTACTGGATATCTAGTAAGTGCCAGACACGGTGCTAGGGGCAGAGCGTCCAGAGACAGGCGAGACAAGGGATCCATCCTTTCAAAGACACACACTTGAGAGAGGGACACAGACTCTAATCGCGGCTGTGATTGCTGACCCCAATATATCACTCACGATGCTATGTTCAGTGATAGCTAAAGTCTATATTCTTGTGATGAATGTATCTCTTTTCTCATCCACTCTTCATAGGCACCCTGGAAGAAGGTACTAGCATTACTTGCACTGGTTAGATGGAAACACTGCTACAAAGAGGGCCAGTCACTTGCCCAAGGTTACCCAGCTAGTAAATGGTGCAGCCAGGACTTGAAGCCCAGGAAGCCTGGCGCGGTGTCCATGGCCCTGACCACTGTGCTCCATTGCCCATTCAGCGGGACAGGGCTCCAATGGCAAGGGTCTTAGCCATGGCACAGCAAGAGAGCCAAGGGCACTGTCTCATCTCCCCTAGGGTTTGGGTTCTCAGTCTTGCCTCAGTCTTTACACTCTCTCCCTTCTGGCCAGTCTCTGGCCCTTACCATACCCCACAGACCCCAAGAAGGGAGCCTCCCAGGCCTACCTGTGATATCAAGTACTGCCTCATTATCTCTCTGTTTCTATTCCTCTCACCCAACAGAATGGAAAAAAACCACTTGTTAGGGACCAAATTGTGTGCCCCACACCTTCATGTGTCCTCACCTCCAAGGACACTATGTTTGGAGATTGGGTCTCTAAAGAGCTAATTAAGGTTAAGTGAGGTCATCAGGGTGGGGTCCCGATCTAACAGGACTGGTGTCCTTACTAGAAGAGGAAAAGACACAGGAGTGTGATGCAGAGGAGAAAGGCCATATGAGGACACAGCGGGAGGCAGCCATCTGTAAGCCAGGAGGAGCGGCCTCCCCAGAAACCAATGCTGCAGGCACCTTGATCTTGGACTTCCAGCCTCCAGAACTGAAAAACAAATTTCTGTCGTTTAAGTAACCCAGTCTGTGGTCTTGTGTTGTGGCAGTCCAAGCAGACTAGTACCTCACTACATACCAGCTCCTCTCAAAATGGGAGTAGGCCTGGCCCTGGAGGGGAGATACAGGGACTCCGGAGAGGACAGGTCTGAAGCATGGGCCCTTCTTGGAAATCTCACCCGAGAGCAGACACTGGATTGGATCTCCTGTGCTGCACGGCCACAGACTGAGAGCTGACTATAGAATGGTCAATAAGCACCGTTATCATCACAAGGTTAATTACATAAACTTTTATTAAATAAATTGTGTTAAAAACAAAGGCAATAAATACTCAAACCTATCCCTTTCTAAGTATTTTACTACAATGCACAGAATGGTGCAAAACGGCACATCTCGTCCCAAATCCCCATTCGGTGCCATCACACAGGTAGTGGGTAGTGTAAGTTAGGTCAGGGCGGGTGTGTTCACACCACAGACATTGGCAAACACTTGAATTCAGAACTTGATCTACTGTTGTGCTGATGGCCTAGACCTATGAAAGTGACTGAGAAAAAGTGAATAATTACATGCGTCGCATATATAGATGTTACATTGTGAACGGCACAAAACTCAAGGACAAGTTCTCGCAGCAGTCGAACACTGCTATCCGGCCCAGCAAGGAAGTCACCCAGGCACTGATGAAACAAACGTCTTCACTGTTTCACTTCCATCTTACCCTTTAACATAAGCAAAATTATCAACCCATATTCATATTGGGGCTGCATTTGTTTATCAGCTGCAACTGCTGGATGGATACGATGTGGGAGTTGCGCAAACATCACCAAAAGCATTTTGTGAAAATCATAAGGCTATGTGGAATATCTAATATTGTTTGTTTAATTTATATTAAATTTATATTAAATTATTATATATTTATATACTATAATTAGATAGAATATTATGTTTATTTTTACTAAATTGTTTAGTATACATCACTAATATTAGTAAAATGTATAATAAATAGGCAATATGTGTGAGTTTATATATACGTGTCTATGTACTATGGTGGGGAGATGCATATATTAGGCATTGAACATTCAGTAGCACATTGCTATATCAAAGCCTCCCTATTCGAGGAGACTCAGGCCCAGGGAGCGGAGCGTCTGCCCCACAGCGCACACCGGGGCTCCCGGCCCTACCCAAGCTGCTGCATCCACCTCATCACAGCCCCCCACATAGCTGTGGAAGGGCAATCTAGCGAGACAAGAGTAGTCCCTAGGATTCCATCATTTCTATTTGTTCCTGAAATCCTCTTGGTGCCACACAAATTGCTAAGCCATAAATCCTAGGAGGTGCATAATTTCATTATTCTTATTATGCTTAATTAAAATAACGCTGAGCCTGGGTTCATGATTAACTTTCTCTCTACTTCCCTTAGCGTCCCATTAGGGTAATTTGTTTCTGAACCCTCGGAACAAACACATGTCAAGATTTTGTTTCTCCTCTGGTTATTTTTTATGATTTCTTTCTTTGTCTTTCTCTTTTTCTCTTTATTACCCCCTCAAGGCTGGCAAATTTGTCAAACTTGTCCATCTTATTCCTTGAGATGAGCTTTACTTGAGAAAATGGAAAGGAAGGAAGGGCGGACAGACTTTAGTTCAAAAAGAGTTCTGACACCATTTAGGAAATGAAGAGGCCAGCCACACAGTGGAAAAGTAAAAAGTCATTCACAATACATATATCTGACAAAAACAATTAGCATATGAAAAGAATTCTTTAATCTCAAAGCTAATAAGACAATAACAGTCTCAAAATTAATAATAAGACAATCAGTTAAAAATGGGCAAAAGATCTGAACAAACATGTCACCAAAGAAGATGTACTGTTGGCCAAGAGGCACGTGAAAAACGTTCAACAGCATTAATCATTTGGAAAATGAAAAATCAAGCCAGGGTGAGACCATGCTGGACACCCACTTCAATGCTTGAAGTGAGAGTTTAATTTCAAGGTGAAATGACGGGCCATAGTAAATGTCAGTGAGGGTGGGGAACAAAAAAATCTCCTGAGTCAGTGGTGAGAATGCAAAGTGGTACAATCACTTTGGGAAACCATGTGGCCATTTCTCAGCACGCTAAAGACAGCGAGCTTAGAAGGCAGCAATCTCACTTCTAGGTGTTGACCTAAGAGACATGAAGACATACATCCGCATGAAACTTGTACCTGAATGTTCACAAAAGCTTTATTTTTTTTTTAAAGATTTTATTTATTTGACAGAGAGAAACACAGCCAGAGGGGGAACACAAGCAGGGGGGGTGAGAGAGGGAGAAGCAGGCTTCCCGCGGAGCAGGGAGCCCGATGTGGGGCTCGATCCCGGGTCTCCAGGATCATGACCTGAGCTGAAGGCAGTCGCTTAACCAACTGAGCCACCAGGCGCCCCATAAAAGCTTTATTTTTAAGAGCCAGAAACAACCCACGTGTTCATCGACAAGCAAATGGATGAAGACATTGTGATCTAATCATTTAATTGAATACTGCTCAGCACTAAGAAAAGTAGCAAACTGTCGATACACATGGCAACACAGACGGATCTCTAATAATAATTATGCTGAGCATAAATAAGTACTTGCTGTATGATTCCATTTTATACCACATTCTACAAAAGGCAAAAGGATAAGGACAGAAAACATGAGGCGCTCCCAGGGGCTGGAGGGAATGGACTACTGAGCAGCCAGGATAGCTGTGCCATGCGGAGGGCGGCACCCTGCATGCCTTGCTTGGGTGACGAGTACAGGGGTGGACCCACTTGCCCACCGGACATCAAGTATGGGCATATTTTGTTGTGTGAAATTTATCCCTCAACAAAACAGATTTTAAAAGTACTAGCTGGGGGCGCCTGGGTGGCTCAGTTGGTTAAGCCACTGCCTTCGGCTCATCCTGAAGTCCCAGGATCGAGTCCCGCGTCGGGCTCCCTGCTCAGTGGGGGGGTCTGCTTTTCCCTCTGAACTTCCCCTTCTCATGCTCACTCTCTCTCATTCTCTCTCTCACTCAATAAATAAATAAGATCTTTTTTAAAAAAAGTACTAGCTGGATAAACTTGGGTAAATTATTTTACTGTTGCAGGCCTCAGTTTCCTCATTGGTAAAATGGTGATAATGACAACTGTTATAAGAATTAAAGAAAATATATGCAAACACTTAGAACATATAGGTGTGCACAACAAAGTGGGCTTGCTTTCTTTATTGGGCATTGAACTATAAATGGCCATATAATAGATATTCATTCATTCACCCATTCAATAAATATTTAATAAGTACCTCATTTTCTAGGCCTCATTTTAGGCACTAGGAATATGCCAGTGAACAAAACAAAGATCTCTGCCTTCTTGATATTTAAATTCTATTAAGGGAAGACGATTAATAAATAATAAAGATAACAAGTAAATTATCTATTAAGTTAGAAGTTAATAAATGTGGTGAGGGGAAAAAGAAAAAAATAGAACAGGGTGATAGACGAGATTACTGAGTCAGGGCTCATGCAAGTTGCAATATTTTTTTAAGACTTATTTATTTGGGCGGGGGAGGATAGAGCACGTGTGGGAGGGGCAGCAGGACAGGGAGAAAGAATCTCAAGCACACTCCACACTGAGCCCAGAGCCAGACACGGGGCTCGATCTCAGGAACCCCGAGATCACAACCTGAGCCAAAATCAAAGAGACAGATGCTTAACCGACTATGCCATCCAGGGGCCCCGCAGGTTGCAACTCTAAGTAGTACAGCCAGCAGAGGTTTTACTGCGTAGATGTGGTTGGAGGAAAACCTTGGAAGATATATACTTCCAAGACAAAGGATGAAATAGAAGCAGAGAGGCAGGGAAGTAGGAATCATATTTTCCCAATGTAATTATTTGTCAATTGCCTAAAACTGATGAGCATTCATTCTACAGGGTAGGATGCGGGAGGTGGGGGGGTCAGGTTCTTTCTACTGTATCGGTTTGATCACACTGCGGTATGAACACTGAGAAGGCCACAACGGAAGTGAAGAATGTTTACAATCACAGGCAGGCCTGGGGGCACGCTGACTCCCAAACACCTAGGTTCAAAATTCACCTCGGCCACCTACCAGCTACCTGACCTCTGGCTGGGCCTTCAACCTCTCAAGAGCGATAATGATCGCCGAGGAGGGCAAGAAGGATTAAAGAAGATATCATAGGTAAGGTCCTAGCCTCACTGCTGGCGCCTTTCCTCCTGCGAACCCTCCTGGATCTGTGCTGCTGCCCCATCGAGCACGCGCCCCCACCACCATCTGACCACCAACGCTCCAGAAACAACAATCGCTTCTCTGCTCTCTGCCGTGCCAACACCGCTTCCCTGACTTGCCAATTAGCACGTGTAATTTCAACACTTCTCCAACTAGATGATTTTAAATTCATATTAAATAATTTATGGAAATGAATGCTGGTATTTTCCCCTCCCCCCCCTTTTTAAAGCACTTTAAAGAGATGGCCCCGTCTTCTGACACTTGACACAGTTGATGAGCAAGCTGCCCGGCGGCAGAGTGCTTCAACTTCTGCCGGAGCTCGGCCTCCTGGGCAGACCCAGGAGAAAAGAAAGCTTTCTAAAACATTTCAATTGTAAGTGGAGTTCATTAGTTTAGATCCCATTACAATAAATTATTATCCACGGTTTTAAATCTTAACAAAATGGACACTGCAATGATTAGCATCTCCTGTTTGGAGAAGGACCCTATAATAAACCTACGCTTGATGATAACAACAGCAAATTTGTCCTCAACCAAACCCGTTATTTGCCCCAAAAGGGAAAGCACCCCATCTGACAAAAACAAAAAGTAGGAGCCAGTCTCTTAATTTTCTCAGAAGAACATTAGCACTGCGCCCCCAGGCAATGTGATCTTGGCAATTGACAGCTTCAAATTCTCCAGTTTCTCAACACTCTCTAGAGAAAGTTCCGTCCAGGAATGATGTTCCAAGGAGAAAAACCCAACTCTTTTTTTCCCCCAGTTTTACTAAAAGGGAGTTGACATAGAACACTGTATTAGTTTAAGGCGTACGGCTTAATGACTGGGTATCTGTACGTTACAAAAGCGTCACCGGCGTCACCATGGTAAGTTGATGTAACATCATCCAGAGCTTACGCGTCTTACAACTGAGAGTTTGTGTCTCCTCATGGCCTTTATCCACTTCACCACCCCCCACCTCTGCCTGGGCGACCATCACCAGTCGGGTCACTGTTCCTGAAACTTTGCTTCTTTTTGATTCCACATGTAAGTGAGGTCATACAGTATTTGTCTTTCTCTGCCTGGATTATTTCACTTAGCGTAATGCCCTCAACGTTCATCCGTGTCATCACAGATGGGAGCATTTCCTTCTGCTTTGTGGCTGCACCATACTCCATTGTGTGTGTGTGTAATTCAGTTGTGTGCATCTATATAGACATGGTATATATACGTGTATAGCAGATTCTCTTTATCCACTCGTTGGTAAAAGGACACTTAGGGTTCATGTCTCGGCTACTGTAAATAATGCTACAATGAACACGGAAGGAGTCTTCAAGAGAGTGATTTCTAAAAACCCAACTCTTTGAGTGATAAAGAATGAATATGCGCTAAACATTTATTTAACTCATTCATGAGAGAACGAGAGATATGGTAGAGCTGGTTCAAAGAGCATCTGATGACAGGGGGTTACAGAAGGAAGTTTTTTTTTTTTTTTATTGTTACTTAATTTTTTTTCAGCGTTCCAAGATTCATTGCCCATGCCCCACGCCCAGTGCTCTATGCAACAGGTGCCCTCAGTACCCACCACCAGGCTCTCCCATCCCCCACCCCCCTCCCTCCAAGTCCCTCAGTTTGTTTCTGTGTCCAAAGTCTCTGTTATTTCGTTTCTCTCCCTGGATTACCCTAGTTCCCATTTCCTTTCCTTCTCCTACTGTCCTCTAGGTTACCCTTTATGCACCGCAAGTAAGTGAAACCATGTGATATTTGACTTTCTCTACTTGGCTTATTTCACTCAGCATAATCTCTACAGAAGAAAGTTTTAATTTACTTGCTCATCCTTCAAGTTAGAAACAACACTGACTAAAGGCCTTCAGGGTGGTGAAGCCACTTGCCTCTCCACCAGACAGAAGCCACTGGCTTCCCTGCAGGTTGACAGCCACACATCCATCAATCTGTCTGTCCGTGTGACCTCCCAGACACCAGCCCAAATCAGTACACAGCAACATCAAACAAAGGCCCAGTCCCTAGAGCATTAAGTCGTCCTTGGGTGGGCCTGGTAGATAATGCTCTAGCCTGAATCTATAGTCTTCCTTTTTGCCATATTTCTCTGTTTTGGATAATTTTTCTTAGCACTTCTAAGTCTTCAACATGGCAGATGAAATTAGCTTCTTCCTCTTCTCCCAGCCCCATCTGGTAATGCTACCCTCCAGAGACCAGGCTGTCACACACACACACACACACACACACACACACACACACACACGGCTGCTTCCTTTGATGGAATCACAAACCCCCCCCTCCCCCACTCCTCCTCTGCTTAAAGTCTCCGTTAAGTCATTTCCTCCAGGGAATCTTCCTAACCCCCTGGACTGGGTCAGATCTCCTGTAAACACTCAAAGGCAGCCTTTCATAGGCCTCCCTCTTGGCTCTTCCAACAGCCTTGTTTAACGGCTTGGTGGTGTAGCCAGTAGTTGAAGGGGGCAGAGGGTTAAAGTGGGCGGCTGCACCCTAGGCTGTGCTCAGGTCCCAGAGGCTCTGAGGGTGGGGGCTCACTGTGCCCAGTCCTGGCCCAAAGGGTGGCTGAGCCCCCAGTGTTCCAGAAAGTTCATGTGAGGGCAGGCTAACAGGTAGCAAGCAGACATGGGACCACTCAGCCAAATGGGAGGAATGTGACTTACCTCCCTGGGCCTGTCTCTCGATCTGACATGTGAGCTCTTGAACGGAACCCAAGAAAAGCAGTGTATTCTTCCCGGCACAAACTCAGGGTGAGGTTCATGTGATTAGGATTATGACGGATTGCAACGAGACTCCACAGGATGATTGAGGGCTTCCTCTAATCACACCAATTGATATAAATTACTACATCAGCCGCCCTGAGCAGCATCTGTGGGATTTACACCTCATTAGACTGGCGGTGCCAAACGAAGCAACAGGGGGGCACCCTCCCCTCGGTAGAGCGGCTTCTGCTCCAGGTTCACAGGGTATATGGGCAGGGGAGAGGGCCAGGAAACACCTCCCGTGAAGCGGGCAGTAGAGCTGGAAGAGACCGTTCTGTGTTGGGGGGTTTCTGGTTTGAATCAACCCTTTGCACTTCTGCCAGCCTCCTTCCTTTGTACTTCCCTAGGTGACACTGAAGCCCTGAGAACAAGCAGAATCACAGAACCAGGTCGCCTGGGGACAGTGCTGAGAGGAACGCGAATCTGGGGTGTGGGGAGGCGGCAGAGGCAAGAATTTGGCTTTGCTGGAGGCAGTCCCAAGCATGGCTTGAACCTCCCATCCTTCCAGTCGGCTGCCCTCAGTAAACCAGCCAGGGAAGAGAAAGCACAGCTGTGTGACAACAGGACTCTCAGATGAGCCCCCAGACCCTCAGCTGCGCCACTCCCCGCTATCCTCCGCAAGCCTCCCTCTGGAGCCCGGAGCCATTCCGGGCAGCCACTTCCCGCTCCTGCCAACTCTCCGGAGGTCCATAGGATAAAAACAGGAAGGTGGGAAGCCAGGAAACCTGGATTTCCTTACGGGCTTTCAGAGGTGGGGGGGAGGCAGAGAAAGAGGCAGAAAACGGAGCCAGGTCACCGGAAGAGGCACACACAGGAGAGGCAGGGACAGATCCCAGACTTGATCATAAGGCCGGCAGGCTTTGTGTCATGATTGTTTTAGCAGTGCTGGATGTGTGGGATTTTTCCCGGAAGCAATCCAGGTTTAGACTGTGGGAAGACAACGTCACAGGTGGATGTCTCAGTTGATGGATGGGGACTAGGTCACAGACACTAGCTCAGCAGATTAGATCCTGCGGGACGGAAGTCAGGCTCACCTAGAAGGTGCCTCGGGAGGACGCTATCCGCACCCTGCCTGGATAACTTGTCCACACATTTGCCACCATGGCAGCTCTTCAGAAACAACCGTGACCCTATAGGAGGGCCCTCTGCCACCTGGGACACAGCCTGCCTGCAAGGCTGGTGCGGGAACCCGGGGGAACGGCCCTCATGATGACCAATGGGGAACTGGGATGACTCAGGCAATGTTCTCTATTGTTCCCCAACTGTACCTATAGTGATAACCATCGTGATGCACACCTGAACGGTTTGCACCCCTTGTCTCCCTTACTCCCTCCCAGTGCTTCCTGGGGGTCACCTCCCTGAAGACTTGCTTGCACACCAGCATCTCTCTCCAGGTCTGCCTCCAGAAAAACCCCAACCCAAGCAGGGCCTCTGAAAATTAGAAAGGCACATCAACCTAGTGGATGGGATCTCAGGGGTGCAGAGCTTGGCCAGCGATGCTTCTCTGATCTGACAAAGTCCATTACCAGGGGACCGACAGGCAGGTGACCTGTGGGCTGGATTTCAGCCCCTACCTGACTCCTTTTCTGTGCTTCTTTGCCTGACAAAGAAGCCCTCTGGCAGCCATTGGCTCATCCACCACTTCTCTCTTCTCGGCTTCAGGGAGAAACAATTTACCTGGAATGGACAACTCATCTACTTTTGAGGCACATCAAAAATTCCGCCAACATAGTCTTGAGAGTCTAAACATTGCTAGTTATTTGGGGAGCATTCGGGGTGTGGAAGAAATAGCACAGAATTGAGTGTGAGTGCTCTGAGCTCAAATCCTGCCTCTGCCACTCTGGGTAGATCATTTCAACTCTCTGGAATTTCCATTTCTGCAGCTGAAAAGATCTCGTGATTGCTTAAGGCATAAGGTTAGGAAGCCAAAAGCAAACACACGTGCTCAAACTCAGTCCTCCTCATCCATCCTGTGCTCCCAGAAACCTGCTGGACTCCCAAAGTGGTCAGGGCCTGATTGAGAAACCATGGGCAAATGGTCACAATCTGGTCACCTCCGCACTAGTGTTGAACGCTCGCTGATGTTGAGAGCCAAGAGGTAACTATATTAACAGAGAGGAGGCCACCGATAAGGTGGTGATAACAAACTTCATGCCCCATCTGTCCTTGCCTTCCCCCACTTCTGGCTGGGCAGGAAAACAGCTCCTTATTCTTCCTTTGCTGAATAAAGTGATGCATGAACCAAGGCCAGGTGAGAGTAGCAAGCCATCCCTCTTCATTTCTTGACTAGTGTGCCCTGAGGGTAACATCCACAGGTGTCCCTGGACTTCTTAGTAAATCCACTAGGATTTGGCTCTGCCCCAGGTCTTCCTCACCTACACGTGCTAATTTGCACATGAGCGGCAGACCTTCTTCCCTAAGCACAGATCCTGCCAAGCTTATTTCTGCAATCAAGAGAAACAGCCAATAAGACCTGTGAGAAATAAGACTCTGGCAGCCTGGAGACCTTGCTGCACATCCTCCAGGCTCCCCATCCCCTCACCTCCACCCAGGCAAGGGAGTTTTATCCACTAGGAGACACACACACACACACACACACACACACACACACACACACACACACAGATATACACCAGTCCAGGTTCCGTAAACATGTTAGAGACCAGAAAAGAATAAAAGGTATCGGCTTGAGATATTTAGAAAAATACACAAAATCAAAATGAATAAATGTTTGATTAAATGTCTACAAACATTAGGCCCACTTTGTTCACTACTGACTTTAATTTTCATATTTTATTCCACCTGATAACAGTTCATGATTTGGTTATCTCGTTTTGTGTGGATGTCTAAGTTTGCATGATGACTGCTTACAAAATGGAACCAACAGTGAATTAAATGAGTTACTATTCATAGCCAAGTATGTTCAAAAGCAAGCTCTAAAAATTATTTTTTAAAAATACATAGTATAAATATATCTACCTCCCTACATATGATACGGGTGCATTATGATATATAATAAATATAACACACAATATGCACAGTATATATTATATATAAACATATATACACATATGATAATGGCACATTATAATGTTTGATATGATACATACTATAGGGTCAGGTTCTAAAACCAAGAGTAACTAGGGCCCATGCACATCTTAAAATGATTTGCTACACAGCGGCAGTAGTCACAACTGTTGTTAGTTCTTGGGGAACTCTTTATTATGGTATATAGCCTCCAACAAGGACTCCATTTTTTTTTAACCCTGGATATGCTGATTTGCAAGTCAGTCACTGGTCACTAAAGACGCACACAAATAATTCCCAGTTTATTATTTCAGTGGAGGAAAAAGGCATTTTCCCCCTGAGAATTAAGAACTTGCTGACCACCAACCCATATGCCTTCCTCCAGTCTCTCCCTCTACAGATGAGCCGTCACCTTCCTCCTCCAGACATTTCAGGAAGCTGGCTAGGTTCATCAGCAACTTAACCTCTTTTTGAAAACCTCTGCCAGCTTACTGCATCCCCCCTGGGGAGCCCCTGGAGTCTCCCCTGAGTAGTCAGCACACATGTGCAAGCTCCTCTAGCCACCTTGTCCTCCAGCCTCGATTCCCAGAAGCCACCCCTGCAAGGCCTGGATTCCCCACAAAGCCACTTCTACCCTATCACGGCTCGCGCCAACCTCTTCAGAGCAAAAGATGTGAGGGGCCATTAAACACAGGCCATTAACAGAGACCGAGCCGAGTGGCACCAGGGAAATTCCCTCACAGCGGGCATCTCTTCGACTTTGGTTTTCATGCCACTTCAAGGAGCAAATTGATTTCAAATGCACACTTTAGAGCCTCTTGCTCACCCCATCATCTCTCCAATTAAGACAAAAGCCTCGGGGCAGCTGAGTCTTCATTATGAGGAACCCACCAGCAGGCCTAGGGAGGAGGTGCCCTGAACAGCTTCTGGGCCCAGGGAGGTGCCAGCAGCTCGACTGGAAACAGATGGGTGCTGGGTTTGTCGATGAGTAATTCACACCCTCTGAGAGCCCTGCTGATACTTGGCATCAAAGAAGGATTCTTTCCAAGCCTGGCCACTGTGCAGATGGGTGAGGGCTCCCGGGCAGAGGCCAGGACAAGCTTGTGGGGAGGGAGGTAAGGGGGGGAAGCTGCATCCACTGATTGCTTGTAAGACCCCTTGCAGCACCTCCGGCAACAAACAAGCTGCTTTCCCAGGCTGGATGGCAAGGAGTCTTTATCGACCCTGCAAGCCACTCGGCCTGGCTCCTGGAAGGCTGCGGAATGAGACAAGACTGAATCCCCCTCCCATCTCCTTGCAGAGCTTTGCTCCTAGACTCCCTCCAGCTCCTGGTCCCAATCAGCCCTCAGGATGTCACTGCCGGTCACATCTCACAGAATCGCATCCTCATAGAAATAACAGAACTCAATTCAAGAAGCACTGGGTGCCTATGACATGCCAGGCCCTGCTGTGGTGCGAGGGGAAACAGTGTAAGCAAAATAGAGTTTATATTTCTCATTTAATTCTTTTCCCCAACCACCTGGAAAGGTGAGATTATGACTCCCATTCTACAGAAGAAGAAACTGAGGCCCAAGTAAGTTTAGTAAGATGCCCAAGGTCACAGAGCTAGTAGGGGATAAATCCTGTTCTGTCTTCAAAGCAGATGAAGTGTATCCCCCAGGAAGTCTCCCCATTTCTCTAGCCTATACTGTCTCCCTTGACTTGTGACACCAACATTTAAGAACTCTGTGTGGTTGAGCAAGGGACGTAGTGTTTCCATCTGAAAAATGGGATGGACAGCATCTCTCCCCCTGGGTTGCAGGGAAGATGAGAGGTGGACAAGCCTATAGAGCCCTTTGTCCTGAGAGTGACACTGGTAAGTGTTCAGTAAATGTGAGCCATCTCTGGTATCGTAGCAGTATTTCAATATTTGATGTGAGCTATCTCATAGTAGGAGAAAACAAAAAATTCTATCTAGCAACGCACGCTTAATAAAAGAATAAAAGTACACAAAGTCAGAGGTTTACTATCAGCATACAGAGTCAGGCCTGCAGAAGGAAAACATGGCAGCTGGATTATGAATCCTACAGATGTCCAACAAGCCACTACCTTCTGACTCTGGCTTTGGGTGACAGTGCCAGGCATGGACTTCCCAGCCTACACAGGCAGCTCAGCTCGGACTCAGTAAAGTGCCACTGGCTCCTTGCTAAAGTACGGGTGGCCAAGAGCCAGGGTTTAAGCTCCATACCACAGTCCCTAGTTTTCCCTAGCCAGGAAAAAGGTTACTCCTTTAGCACCTTGCAAATGTCTTTTGCACATTTTGTTGTGTATCAGCTTTTGTTGCCTAAGGACCCAGATTAAAACTGAAGTGCTTTAAAACCTCTATCATTTCTTGAGCTCACAATTCCTCAGGCTGGACGTCTGGGCTGGGCTCAGCTGGGTGGTTCTTGGCCAACCTCATTCTATGGCTACTGTTGGCTTCCAGAGCAGCTCGGGCTGGCTGGTGGATGGAGACAGCTCGCCCGGGCTTTATGTATCAGTCCACAGGCTACACTGGGCTTATTCCTAAGACAGCAGAAGGGTTCCAAGAGCTGCAAACAAGAGGACAAGCCCCACTGGGCCTGCATCACAGGTGACCCATCTCCAGGGGCCAAAGCAGCTTGCTCTAAGTCCAGAGTCAGAGCATTAGGGTACTGAAAATCACATGACAAAGGGCCGGGGACTCCTAAGGGGCTGCATCCAACATCCCAAGGGACTTGGTAAAACCCCTACATTGTTCAGGAAGCATTTAGGGGCGCCTGGGTGGCTCAGTTGGTTGAGCGACTGCCTTTGGCTCAGGTCATGATCCCGGAGACCGGGGATCGAGTCCCACATCGGGCTTCCTGCTCGGAGGAAAGCCTGCTTCTCCCTCTCTCACTCCCCCTGCTGCTTGTGTTCCCTCTCTGGCTGTGTTTCTCTCTGTCAAATAAATAAAATCTTAAAAAAAAAAAACAAAACCCTACATTGTTCAGGAAGCATTTGGATACAAGTAAGGGAACCCTACCCATGTCAGCTTAATTAAAAACAAAAAGACAAAAAACAAAAAGGCGATTTACTGGCTTGGGTAATTGAATGATCCAGGGTTGAACTAGCTTCAGGAATGGCTGGACCCTGCATTTGAAATGATGTCAGATCTCTCTCTCCATCTCTTTCTCTCTCTTTCCTTCTCTCCTCTCTGCTTTCTTGTATATGCTATGCCTTTTCCAGGAAGGTTTTACCAACGTGATTACAAAGATAACCATCAACAGCTCAAAAAATTGTTTTCTTCCAGTTTACCAATTGAGGAAAAAAAGCATTATTTCTAATAGCTCTGGCATAAGCTCTGAAGAATTTCATTGGCTGACCTTGGGACATCTGCCCTTCCCTGAACCATTCACTGTGGCCAAAGAAACAGAATATTCTGATTGGCCAGACCCGGGCCAGGCGTCCAACTCTACCTGTGAGATTACAAGGTGATATCAGCCCTTGCATATAAGCAGGGAATAAGCACCATTATTACAGAGGTCAGGAATGGTTTCCCTGAGAAGATACCAGAGGGACAAAAAGGTGGCCCAGGTGATTATGGGAAGATGCCTAGGATGACAAGGTTTTAAAAATACTCAGGGAAAACAAACAAACAAACAAACAAAAAAACAAAAAAAAAAACCCCAAAACCCAGGAGGTCTCCCAAGATAAAAGGCAGTAAGAGTATATTCCTGGTATATAGAAAGAGACCCGAAAGTGGGAGAAGATGGTGTTCTACGGTTATCTATGTTACATGTTTTGGGAAGGCATTTCTGGTAGGCTATTTACCTCTTGGTAGAAAATAATCCACTGAGACAGGCTTGATCTGCCAGGTCATCCATCTCTGAAATATGAAGTCTCTTGGATGATTGTACACTGGGCTGGCCTCCATCGTTACTGCGGGACTACAAAAGGGCCACAGCTCTGGAAAGAGAATCTTGAAGCGGAACTCTACTATTCTGAGTCCTAGGAATGACCAGGTAAATAGAAGGCACTGCCCAGCCTGAAAAACCAAGAATGGCCCTGGATGGCCCCTGTGACAGTTGCGGATGGGTTTCCTTCAAAAGCAGGCTTTGTCCCCTTCCCCTAAGCTTTCCACCCGCCCAGACTCCATGCAGGGGCCTCATCTCTCTCATCCCACCTTCCTACAAAACCTTTCCCAGGAGGGCTTAGAAAAGCCTAGAAGCCGTAGGCCTGGAATCCAAGATGCTACTGGAGAAGTATCCATATCCCACTTCTTCTAACCTGGGAGGGTGGCAAACTTATTCTGATAAAAGGCAAACTGTAGAGTATTTTAGGGTTTGTAGGCCAAGAGGTCAACTCACAGCTATTATGTAGGTACTTACATAACAAGAGAGAGAACAAATTTGTACAAGTTCTTTTCAATTGCTTAAAATATAGATATTTAAAGAAAAAACACAGTCCATTTGCAGGCTGCACAAAATCAGATGACAGGATGGACTTGGTCCTTGAGTGCTAGTTTGTCAACTCCTGCCCTAACCCATCTAAGTGGAAGGAGCCACAAGCCATGTGGAATTCATAACGGAAGGGAAGACAGGTACTGTCAGATCCAAATCACAGCCACTGAAAGCAAGAAGGAGGGAGGGATGGTGAGAGGGAAGCTGTGAGGGCAGAGGGTAGAGTCTGAAAGAGACTGAGAAGGTCTGGAGGGAAAAAGATGACACTTTCCAGGCAGCAATCGTGATAAAACAGTGATAGAGAACAAGAGAGTGAGGCTGTGTGAGAGAGAACGGGAAAAGACTTTACAATATTTGCTCTGTTTTGCGATGAAATTCAAAGGACTGCAGTAAATATTCAGTTGCCTTTCGGTTATCGTGGCACTGTGTTTTCTTTCCCCCTTTCTTTCTTTTTTTCTTTCTGTGATCTACATTGAGTTTAGGTCCACAGCTGTAATGTGGAGTTCTATAAGCTACTTCCCAATCCTGTAGCTGGGCTAACCCTGTCCCAATGGTCCAAGCAGTCTGGTTGCCATCACATTCTTCCACCTGGGATACACCCTACCCCAACCTCTCTCCACTGGACCAACCTCCTGTTTATCCTTCCCTGGAAGATCTTTCATGATTCCTGGGGCCCCAGTGCCGAGTGTCCATCCCCGCAAAATTCTAAATGCCTCTTGGGTTCCTCACTTTAAAATGAGACCACCTCCGCCTGTCTCTGTTGAAAGGGAGGCAAGGCAGAAGGAAGCACTTTGCAAGTTGGCACTTGGAAGTCAAGGGCGGCAAGTTCCAAGGAGAGCTTATTTTTGGTCATCTTCTCTCTGCCATCCTCTGCAGGTAATATTTTCACGGACCCTTAGGGCCAGATCTTGCACACACACTATTACTGCGAGGGGAATGATATACTTGTGATTTGGGGATCTGCTTCGCCAAGGAACAATTTAGTGCACTTGGGATGAGGGTGGAGGACAGGGGCGTGCTGACTTCTCTCTTAGAGCCTCCCCGTATTCCAGGTGATTTTTTTTTACATATCAGGAAATTCTGAGCATGCCAGCCTCAATTAAAGTCTCCCCTCCCCAGCAGCTTCCCGCCTGCTACCTTCTCGAGCTCGGCTCAGTATACTTCTTAAATAAAACAGCCCCCTCAGTCGACAGTAATTAAACAGAGACTCAGACTCGGCGGTGGCGAGCTTGGCATCCGCACCTGCCACCGGGATCCCCTTTCTCCAGGCACCTGCACTCGGCAGCCATCCGGCCCCGCCCCGCCCCACCCTTCGCCCCGCCCGTGCGCACGCGCACTCCGCCCGCGCCCGCCAGCCGCCTCCCGTCGGCGCCGGAACAGATGGAGCAATCATGCTCCTCATTCCGCCAGAAGGGCCCCGCCGCTCTGAGGGGAGTTCTGTGGTTGTAAGACACATAATTAGACACGTCAGTGGACAATGCGGCGGATTAGAGGGGGTGGACTCGCCTAACGGAGAGCAGGCATCCTCATTGATCTGCGGCGCGCTGAAACGCCCGACGCTGCCGCCCACGCCCGACCCGAGGGAGCAGGGGAACTGAGATCCACTCCGGGTGGGGGGCCGCCCGTGCCGGGCTGATTTGTGTGCAAAGGATGCCACTCTTGAGGACGAGTCACCTGTCAAGTGTCCAAGCACGACAAAGTGGTGGTGGGTCCCACAGTCTGCGCTGTAGGAAAGATAGTGACAGTTTCAGCCCATCGTCCCTCTCAGGTGTGAATGCTTCCAGAAAAGCCCAGTGGAGGGGACGCACGCTGGAATTCACCCTCCTCCACTCCCAAAGGAGCCAGATGAACTTGAGCAACTCAGGCCATCTCACCAGGCCCTACAAGGGGCAGCACCTAGTGCTGGGAAAGAGCTGGGGCTGCCAAGAGGACGATGGAGCTTGCATGCAAGGCTGCCCCTTGCTGCACGGGTGACTGGCGAAGTAACTGGGCCTGGAACCTGGTCTCCTCGTCTGTTTCATGAGAATAATCACCCCACAGGCATTTGTGGGGGCAAAGTATGTCTGAGCTGAGCTTCTTTGTGAAAATCAGCCTCTTTCAGGGGAGTTGGTAAAAATAGGATGTGAGATCTCCGGTGGGTCCCCTGGGAAGCAAAAGCCAAGAAAGGATTATAAGTGCAAACCCAGAGAAGAAAGGAGCAGAAGAGGAGAGCCCAAGACAGTGAAGAGAACCAGCACTTGTCGGGCGAGGGAAGAAAGGAAGAAGACTGGGCAGGGAGACCCCACACAGCCAGCCATGCAACCTCAGAAAGTCTGGAAGGACAACAGGGAGCCTAGAGCAAAGAGCCTATGGAAGGATCTCAGACTGGGCAGGAATGGCCCAGGTTTAGCACCTGGTTGTGCTGTCAGTGGTTAGGAGCACCCTGGAGAGAGTGTGGCCTCTGAGTGAACATGGCATCCCCTTCAGGAAGCTGTCAGCTCACCCTAAAGAGGGGGCTGAGTAGTGCACTGCCACAGCTATCCCCAGCATCATGCGCGGCCACACAAATGAGACAAAATCCACCAGTACATTCCATTTTGTTGGCCAACTGTAAATGATGCTGAATCTACCTAAACAGAGCCAATCAGACTGAATCTGAGGACACTTGCTGGAGATGCTGGGACACCGATAATCTCTTTTCTGATGGATGTTAACGAGAAAGGAAGTAGCTGCAGGGGCTGCTGGAAGCCACCTCGGGACATGGGACATGGGAGTGTCAAAATTGGGATGAAATCAACACTTGAGGATGGTAGAGCAGAGAAACTACAAGAGACAGGGCTTTGGTCCTATCATTGGGCAGCTGGGGAAAGCCTCTCCTGAAATCCATTCTGTGGCTAGACTTCTCAGTTCATGAACTAATAAACCCTCATTATTGTTTGAAGGAGTTTGATCAGTTTTCCTGTTATTTATAAGAAAGGCCTCCAATTTGATCAGCAGTGTGGGAAACGGATGCCCTCTGAACTCCATCCACCCCACCAATAACAACAATCACAGTGTCAAGTTAAAAGGAATGGAGATTTATGAAATGGTGATACAGGGACCCCAGGCTGCTCTGGGACCACAGGGCAGATATGTTTAAATCTTCACTTGAGAGAGGAATGTGACTTAACTCCATGTGTCTGCATCCCTGGGTGCTCAGCCACTCGCTTTTCCTTGACCAGCTGGTATCTTCATTCTCTCCTTAGTATTTTCTCCACTACATAGATTCTTCTGATATTTCTTCTCCTTCCTGAGTTTACAGGACTGACTCCAGATCTGCTTTGTGACTTTTCTCAATGCGTTTCTCACCCTCAGCAACCACTGCCAAGGGCCTATTATGCTCTGCACTTGCCAGCGCAAATTTCTAAGAACACAAATCTGATTATCCCAACTCCTGCCCATTTAGACACCACAGAGATCCCAGTTGCACAGTCCGCAGAGGAGGCTGGGTATCTGTTTCTTTAAAACTTCTCAGATGGTCCAATCATGCCACCTGAAGCATAGAACCCCTAGTAAAGCTTTTCAGGTCAGGAGAAGCTCTAGCTTGCCCCTGGTCAAGTTCAGCCGTGATGCAGTGAGCTAGGGGCAGAGCCTCCTCCAGTGGCGGGTCTGTGCCTCCAGAACTAAGTGCAGAGACAGTCCCCGCTTGACATGCCTCAAACAAGAGAGGCCTCGCAGAGACTCTGGCACAGGGCAGTGGCTCACGACAGCAGTTAGTAGAGTCTAGTCTCATTTCTAATTCAAAGGTGTGCTGCCTTTAAAACACGCGAGGCTGCCACTGCTCCCAGCTGGGGAAGAGCTGTGAGGGGGCACCTAGACAAGCCAGACGTCCATGTTTGGCAAATACACTGCATGACGGGAAAATTCCAATGAATCCAACTCTGGTTCCCAAGGAAAAGAGTTGCCCTTGAAGATAAATACGTTCAATTTAGAGGACAGACTTCAATTCTGAAATGTCCTTTTACTTTTTTGATGTTAATGTGCTTTTATGAAAGAAAGGTTTCAGTGGCTAGGTGAGGATACCTGGATACAGGTGACCCCTGGGCAACATGGATTTAAAGTGGGTATTTCCACTAATACACATAGATTTTTTTCAAGTAATACAGTTCTGTAAATATGTTTTCTCTTATGATTTTTTAAAAGATTTTATTTATTTATTTAGAGAGAGGGAGCATGTGCGTGAGTGGGGTGAATGGCAGAGGGATAGAGGATCTCAAGCAGATTCTGCACTGAGCACCAAGCCCAACCCTGAGATCATGACCTGAGCTGACATCAAGAGTAGGATGCTTAACTGACTGAGCCACCTGTCACCCCTCTCTTCTTTATGATTTTAGTAACATTTTCTCTAGCTTACTTTATCCCAAGAACACATTCTATAATATATGTAACATACAAAGTGTGTGTTAACTATGTGATTGTGAGGCTTCTAGTCACCACTAGGCTAATAAATTTTGGGGATTGAAAAGTTGTATGCGGATTTTCAACCCCTAATCTGTCATTCAAGGGTCAACCTATATGCAAAATCAAGTGTTGGTGGCTTTATGCATTCCACAATGGTATTTTTTTCCTAATTTTAATTTTACAGAAGTCTGAACACAAGAATTCTGGAACCCGATGCTTTATGGCATAACCTTGTAGGAATCACACCTCCCCGCTCTTATCCCTCCCTTTAGTTTTCCCTGAATTCAAGGCTCTTCCAGCAGGCCCTGGCTACAATTCCGTGGGAGTTCGGAGGAGGGAAATAATTTCCAGCTAGGAAGAATGGTGACCTTCTAGAGGAGGTGACATTTGAATGGGGCCGTGAAGGATGGATAAAATGTCCACCTATGCAAACTAAGAAAGAGGAGAGAAAGCAGTGTGTGAGCAAACGTGTCGAGGTGAGAAAACACAAAGCAAAAACACAGTGAATATTTAACTCTGTTCTGCGGGAGAGGCTCCATGAGAGGCACTGGATTGCCAGAGGGCTACTGCATTCGGGAGCAAGGAGGGTTCCAGACTGGTGGTCAGACCGCTGGCCCTTCAGGCCACAATTCTGTAAGCAGGGCTCTCGAGTCACTCAGCCATTCCTGCTCCTTTTTACCCCCCGACTGCTCACTCGAAGGAGAGCAGCTGGGAAATGTCTCCCTGGAAAGAACTTGGACCATGCATCCTATCGCCATCACTCACGATCCTGGAGATAGCCTTGAACATGCGGCCTGCCTGGAGTGGGACTGGCATGGCAAACTCACGGCCAGCCGCGCCCCGGATGACAGGAGCGGACAGAGTAGAGCCTCCTAGCAAGATTCTCCTCAGAGGTAAACCCTTTCTGCTCCCGGTTTTTTTCCCAGGGGCTCAAGAGTCTAATTCCACATTCATCCTTTTCCTCTAGCTTATCTTCTCATGACTTTGGAGAGCAGTCTTCCTTATCTAGGAAAACAAATGGCCTCCATGGAGAGCTCAAAACAGCGAAGTCATTTATCTGTCTGACATGTGTTTCCCTGTTTGTTTTCTCCAGCCTTGAGACAAGAGTTGTGTCAACCGGGAGTGGCTGTGCCCCGTCACTTGAGAGGCATGAATCAATTTCCAGCTGCATTTATCACTTGCTGCCTTAAATCAAGTCTAATCAGTGCTTCCTTCATTTGGTATGGATTGAAACTATATATAAGGCGCTCGGACGATGGCCGGGAAAGGGGGCAGATCATAAACACGGATGCCGTTGGGGATTCAGACGGGATGATGTTAAGGAAACATTTGCAGTTTTTGATTCGCTTTAATGGAGATGCCCGACCAGCTAGATTTATTTATGAAGTTTCACTTAAGTCCACCTGACATGCAGTGTCATTACACCACCAATCAGTTGATAAGAGGGGACTTTTGCATCTTCAAATATTTTGTAATACATTATGAAGATTCCATATACTTTTGAGTAAGATTTAACTCCTACATTGTCTTTAACTCATTTCTATTTTCTTTTAGAGGTGTCTTTGTCACTACTGACTATAAGGGGCAATTTCTAGTTATAAAATATATAAAATATATATATCTTTGTAGCAAAATAGATATCCAGGGGCCCCCTCTGATAAAAAAAAAAATTTTTTTATGGAGTCTTAAGGTGGAGAAAATTTGACCCTCTCTCCTTCCTCCAGTTCTCTGTCATAGAATTTGATCCATACAACCAAAGTGGATTTTTCCACGAGCAGGTGTGAAAACCGCCTCCCAGCTGCTCAACTAACTTATAAAGTAGTCGGGAGCAGCCCCGTCTCTTTTGTAAATTAATCCCGTGCCAGTGAAAGATGGTATCAGCAGAGTTACTGGCACCTGAAACCCATCATGCCCACGGTGAGGCCCTGGCTTATTCTTCAAGGATAATGGGAAAGGAGAGACAGAGTACAGAAAAATAGGTCAATGAGAATGCAAACCCAGAAGATGAGACAGTGCTGTGATTCACTGACATAATTCATATTTCTCTCTAATCTGCTGAACTGTGTAGACTTTTACCACTGGCATGCCTCCGGAGTGATTAACAGGGCTGACTCATTTTCCCAGTGCTGGCTCCCCCAGTGACCTGTTGGCAGGGAGCTCAACAGAGCCCTGTTCAGCTCTGGGAAGTCAGAGAAGAGTAATAAACCCTCATGTTGGTCTAATACTTCTCACTTCATAGAGTGTTTTGAACATACAGTCTCATCACCCTTTTAAGATAAGCAAGAAAACAGTTCTATTTCCAGTTTTAAAAGGAAGGAGGAGGTTCACAGGTAGGTGCACCCCCTTGTGGGCTGGTCACAACTCAGCTCTAGCTCTGGAATTCACCTCCTCGCCTCATCAACCGCAAAGACTTAGTTCTTTCCACTGAGCTCCAACCAGCGGCCGAGGTCCTCTCCTGCTCTTTCCCCAACATACTTGTTTCTCCCATCACTCAGGGTTCTTGGAGAAACTCATATGGTTACAGGAGATCCCTAGAGTTGCATGGCAGGTTGTCGACTTAAAAAAAAAAAAAAAGTTGGGGCACCTGGGTGGCTCAGTTGGTTAGGTGACTGCCTTCTGCTCAGGTCATGATCCCGAGCCCCACATCGGGCTCCCTGCTCGGCGGAAGGTCTGCTTCTCCCTCTCTCACTCCCCCTGCTTGTGTTCCCTCTCTGGCTGTGTTTCTCTCTGTCAAATAAATAAATAAAATCTTAAACAAAAAAAAGTCAAATAAAAGGCAGCACCTTTGGACTTGTTTTGGGTTACAGACGTGGTGTAGTGTTCTTAACTCATCTTAAACAAAGACAGAGTAATAAGATATCACGACGCTTTAACCCTCTGGGAACAAAGAGAGAGTAGGTAAAAGAAACACGGCGAACATGAAGTCAAAAATTAAGGTGCCCACTCACATCATCTTTGATACCCCTGAGAGTTGTTTAATGAGTGTCTCTGCTCTGAGGATGTCCGGGAAGGATCACATTTGCTCATTCTTTGAGGAAGGGACTAACAGGTTTTTCCACCCATGGCAAGCTTCATAGAAGTAGATCCTGTGTAGATAACTAAGTAAGGACAGAGTTGGTAGAAGGAAGAATTTCCATGGCTTTAAACTTTTAGACAAGAGTGGATCTGCTCAACTTGACATTAGTAGAAGTGAAGGAGGGGACTGACAGAGCATGCATTTTCAAACGGGCTTCAGGTAAAGTGTCACTGAGAAGAAATGCATTTTCAATGGTCACAGGGATTTTGAAGCTCTCCAGGGGGTCTGAGAAAAGACTTGAACACATTCCGACAAAGCTGTTAAAGTGCTCAGGAGTTAACATGCGTATCAAATAGCACAGTCACCCCAACTATCCTGTTAATACAAACTGAAATTTATATTGGAAATACAAACACTGGCAACCTATATAAACCTAGAGTAAAAGGGAGCATACCCCCATCATGAAATCAAAGTGCTACTGAGATTAATACAGATCAGATTTCATTTCATTTCCTCCCTAGAGCAAATTGGTTTATTTCATTTGTTCATTCATTCAGCAAATATTTATGGAACGCTGAGAATACAGGCACTGATCATTCAGTGGTAACCAGACACGACACAGAACCCGCTCCCTGGGAGCTTACACTCAAGTGGGAAAATTCACATTTAAAACATTAATGGAAACTTACATTTCCAATCAAGATGGAGAAATAAACACCAGATATAACCAAAAAAGAAAAACAGGGATAGTACATGAAACAATGGTTTTTAAGACACAGCATGTTAGGCAATGAGAGACAGTGATCCTGGGGGATGGGAAACATACACAGTGAGCCAGGTCATTGTGCAGACCCTGTCCAGGCTGCATGAGGAGGGACTCTAATGGACTCCTGAGTTGAGGAGACACAGCTGAGGATGAGGTGGAGACTGAGGCAGTCAGCATCTGCAGAACAGAGGACCAGATAAGAGAGAGTTGCAGAGAAGGCCAGATACCTGGAGAGGGACCCTCTGATACTCGGGAGAGTACTTACTCAGAGAGCATGTCATCCCTGGGAAAGCACTGTCTGAAAGCATTGGAGGGAATAGCGCTTAGCATTCACCCAGGTGCCTATTTCTATCACCTGGACTGGAAAATTTGTAATTCCGGAGGCACAGAAAAATCTTTCCTTAGTACCAGGAAGTAGTTCATCCAGACCGACACTTCCAGACCTGCCTAACAAATTACACAAGCAAGACACACAAAGATCAAACTATTCCCAAGTAACTTAACTGCATCCCCAAACAAAGCTGAAGAATATGAGACTACATGTTCAGCAAAATGAAAATTACAATGTGTGGCACCCACTCGGAGGTTTCAAGGTGTGCAAAGGTGACTCATAATGAGGATCTGTATCCAGAATTTATATAAAAAACTCGCAAAACTCAAAAATAAGAAAACAACCCAGTTTAAAAAAAAAAAAAAGGCAAGAGATTTGAACAGACACGTCACCAAAGATTTGCAAATGACAAATAAGCATCTGAAGAGGTTCCCCAACAGGTCTTAAAAAATGCAAATTAAAACCACAGTCAGATACCACCTCATTCCTATGAAAATGGTAAAAATGGATCACAGTGATGACAAGAAGGTGCAGGACCTGGAAGTCTGCTTTACCAGGTGGAAATGTGAACTGGTGCCACCATGTTGGGACACAGTTGGGCAGTTTCTTAAACTGTTAAACACACACCTACCATACGGCTCAGCCATTCCACCACTGGATATTTACCTAAGAGAAATGCAATGTCCGCACAAAGACTTGCACACAAATATTCGTAACAGCTTTATTTGTAACAGCTCAAAGCTGGAAACAAACCAAATGTCCATCAGTAGGTGAAGGGAAAAATCTATCCAATGAAATACTATTCAGATGCGGGAAAAGACATTTTTAAAATGCCCTCTTGAATACATGCTACACCAACAAATCTGTAAATAATTATAGTGAGTGAAATAAGCCTAATTTTTATGAGAGTACATGTTACTATAAACTCAATTTACATTAAATCCTAGGAAATGCAAACTAATGTTCAGTTCGGAGCAATCAGTGCTTGCTGGGGAATGGAGGGATGGGTGGTATGTGGGGGAGGGAAGAGGGGTAACAAAGGGGGATGAGGATACTTGGGAATGATGGGTAAGAACAGAATCCTGGCTGCAGGATGATTCTATTTTGTGCATATATATGTCAACACTTATCACACTGTACATTTTAAATATGTGTAGTTTGTTACTAACAATATTAATGGGAGCACCTGTCTGACTGGTAGAGCTTGTGACTTTTGATCTCAGGGCTGTGAGTTTGAGCCCCACGTTGGGTGTAGAAGTTACTTAAAAATAAAATCTTGAAGAAAACCATGTTAATGGGCTCTACATTCTAGAGATTCTGGCTGAACCATTATTTCACCTTCAATATTAATTATACTTTGGCAAAAATACTTTAAAACTTTATTTTTAAAGTTGTACCAAGGAAACCAACAGGTATCAACATCAGCTCACTGAAAAACAGTGTTGTACACACTAAGAAAAAGGACAAAGTGAAAATGAAGCATTTTCATTCAGAGGAAAACAAATCGGGCCTACCCCTCAGCGGTGGACCACTCAGATCCATCACTTGGTGTTTGCCAGTCACCTCTGCCCCACACAGTGCTGTGCCTTCCAGCAGCCGAGTCCTCCGGTTCAGAAACTTGAACAGTTGAGTTCCGGTGCTCTCCAAGCTCCTCTATCAGCGGCCGGCACGTTCCAAGAGCCCGAGAGGAGGCAGGTGGCTTTTCAGGATGGCCATCCAATGTCTCGGTGACTGAGTTTGTGCACACCCCACCGTCGACAATAAGCAGGGCGCTGCTTCTCCCCGGAGAGGGACCTCGCAAGGGATCTGCTGTCTCGGATTCACTATGTGTGAGCTCTGCTTGTTCTGAGTCGGAATCTTCAGTCTCAGAGGCCGTGGTGCCGTCTGACTCCTCGGCATCACTTGCCTCAGTACTGGAGGAAGGGGTCTGCCGCCTGGACATGGCGTGAGCTGCTTTTAACGCTGTTTCCTCCTCCTGCACAAGCAGTGCTGCAGCTTCCAGTCCTTCCAGGTCTAGGCCCAGCTGGGCCTTTGTCAGGGACACTTCCTTTAAGGCTTCTGCAAGAGCTGCTAACTTTTTGGACCTTGAAAGCCATGGGAAGAAGATATATTAGGACTATTCATTAATTGGCCCAGGAACAACAAAATAAAGTTGGATCCATACATCACGTGACACCAAGATAAATCCCAAAATAGATCAAAGATATAAATGTAAAAAAAAAAAAAAATGAAGGAAATAAAGTATTATAAGGAAATGCAGGTGATTCCCTTTATGTCCCTAGAATGAGGAAGCCCTTTCTAACTATGCCTTAAAATCCAGAAACCATGGAGCTCCTGGGTGGCTCAGTCGGTTAAGTGTCTGCCTTTGGCTCAGGTCATGATCCCAGTATCCTGGGATCGAGCCCCACATAGGGTTCCCTGTTCAGAGGGGAGCTTTTTTCTCCCTCTCCTTCTGCCACTCCCTCTGGTTGTGCCTCTTTCTCTGTCAAATAAATAAATTAAAATCTTACAAAAAAAAATCCAGAAGCCACAAAACATTGACAAATTCAATTAAAAAGAAAAACTTCTATAAGACAAAAAAAATTACAACAAAACAAAACATCATAAGGTCAAAAGGCTAATACAAAATTGAGAAAAATACTGGCAACTCATGTCACAGAGTGAGGCCTCATCTCCCCAACAAGGTGCTTAAAAATGGCTGTAACAGTTCATCAGAAAAATGGACAAAAGACATAAGTACATAATTCCCAAAAAAGGAAACAAAATGCCTCTAAAACATATGAAAAGATGTTCAACTCTGTCAAATAAGAGAAGTACAAACTAAAGTTACACTGAGAAACATTTTTCATTTATCACAGTGGCAAACATCCAAATGCTAGCTCGCATGACTAGCCAGGCTAGGGAAATGGCACCTCTTTATACTGCTGCTATGAAGGAGATGTTGGCAATAACTTACAAAACCGAGAATATACATACCCTTGACCCAGCAATACCATATCTGGAAACTGAACACATATGCTACAGGACAGAGGCCCAAGGTTAGTTACCCTAGCATTGCTTTTAATACCCCCAAATGGGAAAGAGCCCAATGCCCCTGATGATGGGGCTGGTTAAACAAGTTATGGACTCCCCTCTCTACGCAAAAGGAAGAGTGAAGTTGCATAAGGAATGAAGCTGTTCATGGGTTAACCCACATAACCTGTTTCACAGCCACAACAAAAGGCATGCCATATGTATATGCTCTCTTTTATGTTAAAAAATGAGAAAGAAATATAAACACATCTGTTTGCTTGTATACTTATCAATAAAGCTGAAAAGCTATAGAAAACACTAGCTTACATGGGGGGGAGGGGGGACTAGAAAGGTGGAGGATTATGATGGAAAGAGGGAGGCTTTTCCCTGCATATTATTTTTAAATCTCTGTGTATGTTACTACCTATGCAAAATTTTTAAATATACAAAAAATAAAATGCAGTACTATAGAGAGCAGCATGAAGTATTATTTTATTTTTATCAGAACACCGTTTCATGTTATGTCAGAGGGTATCTTTCTAAATCTGTAGTGTTACTTTATACTAAATATAAGCTTTTTAACTTGGATGAATTAGTTATTTTCCTTTTGTTTTGAAATAAGCAACGAAAAGCATACTCTAAGTGTTCCAAAACCCTGTCTTGACTACCCTAGAAGTGACAATGAAAATGGGCGGCAGTGAGTGGAAGTGGTCAACACACGGACATGGCTTCTATGGATCTCTAAGTTCAAAAGTGAAATGAGCATACACAACATTTAGTGGCTTTGAGACACCCTGGAGGAGGGTGAGTTCACAAGGTAGGTTCACTTCTGAAAGAGTCATCCATCTCATAATATTGAGAAAATGAAGCTTCATTTCACTGGAGCGAAAGTGACTGGTGGGGCAAGGGGAACGCGTGAACAAAGGTGGTATTTTTCACCTAGGTGCCTACCTGCACTAACATGCCACATCTCAGAGTATGTGGCATATTAATGACTTGGTGAACAGAAGCTCCGTACCCCCCAGCTGGCCACCTACAGAGTGCAGGCAGCGTCCACAGGTGGGTGTGAGGTGCAGTGAGCAGGGGGTATGGCCATGGGCAACAGCCATCGTGGAGGGTAACTTTCTCGTATGCAAGGAAACCTCCACATGTCAGGGCTGGAATCCCCAGAGCTTAGGAAGAGGAAGGTAGCTAGGGTAAAGAGAAAAACTAGGATAAGATAAGCTGAAGTCAGCTTGTGATTCACCAGAGTTACAAACTCTGGGTGCTCTCACCAGTTGGAGACATCTCGAGGAGCACGGTTACGAAGTAAGATGGTTACAACGTAATTTACATCCACGTCTAAGGCAGGTGTCGATGGTGTCTACCCACCATCTATTTCGAAATCCTGATGACCACTGGTAAAGAATGTGGTCCAAGGTAGTGGACCAGTCTGAGACCCCTTCACCCTACGTCCCTGTCAGCCCAGGAGCGAGTTCACTGCCATCTTTCTCACTGAAACAGGTCTTCTCAGGGTGGTAACTTGCAGCTTTGAGAGAGAAAGAGCACGGAATCTGGGAAAGACGACCAGACCTCTTATGAAATCATAATATTAGAAATAAAATTTTAAGATAAAAGCTCTTACTCAGCAACTATACATCTCACACTCTTACAAGCTACGACAAATACTTTCGACAATATAGAGAAGATGGGGCGCCTGGGTGGCTCAGTTGGTTAAGCGACTGCCTTCGGCTCAGGTCATGATCCCGGAGACCCAGGATCAAGCCCCACATCGGGCTCCCTGCTCAGCTGGAAGCCTGCTTCTCCCTCTCTCGCTCCCCCTAATTTTGTTCCCTCTCTCGCTGTGTTTCTCTCTGTCAAATAAATAAATAAAATCTTAAATATATATATATATATATATACATATATATATATATATATACAAAAGATGATGTTCCACAAATGCTTGCTCCAAGTGACAACCTCACAGGACAGTTTCATCTCTGTCCACATCACAGATGACACAGCAGAAGGTTGGAGGGGTAAGAGACCTGCTGAAGTTCACCTAGCTAACGAGGCGCAGACAAGACTGGAGACCCGTGCCTCAGAGCCCCAAGGTGCTCCCTTCTCTGCCACAAGGCCTCCCACGAATAGCCAGGCTCTGAAAAGTTTCTGGTCCCAAGATCACATTCTTCACTTCTCTCCAGCTGAAGCTCTATTCAACATCTTCCAAATGAGCAAGTTCTGACAGGCAAAGGCACAGAAGTCTGGAAACACTGATGGCTTTACTTTAGCAAGCTTCAAAGTACACATCTGAGCCTGAACAACAGAGGCTCAGAACTGGAAGAAAACTATCTGGATCATTTTTGTGGAAACAGTGAAGAGAGGAGATATGTCAACTCTCTGAAACTATTTGGATCTTTGTTACTGTCACCTCTACTGTATCTGTCATGTATACCAGAACAAATTTGGAATTTCAAAGCCTCTCACCTGTAATCCTGGCTCTTTTCAGACCCAGCCTACCCCACATATGTGAGACTAAAAAGGATCCGCTCTGATCGGTAGCAAAGTGGCCCAGATGAGCCATGTGACCCTAACAGGACCTATGCCTGTTACCCGATAATGTGAATTCAGCACCTGAAGTACGCTAGAATAAAAAGGAATTAAAAATTTCAACACATCACTGTGACCAAATGGCCCAAGGAATGCAAGTTGGGTTATTTCTTTTCAATTATTTTGACTAGAATAATTGTAGCAATCATTGTTTGCAGTGAAAAACAAACAAACAAAACTATTCAGGGCTCCTGGAAAGCCCCTAGAATGAGGAAGCCCTTTCTAACTACAACTTAAAATCCAGAAGCCACAGTGGGCCTGGGTGGCTCAGTCGGTTAAGTGTCTGCCTTCAGCTCAGGTCATGATCCCAGGGTCCGGGGATCGAGCCCCACATCAGGCTCCATGCTCATTGGGAAGCCTGCTTCTCCCTCTCCCACTCCCCCCTGCTTAAGTTCTCTGTCAAAAAAATGAATCTTTAAAAAACAAAAACTATTCATTTGGAGGAAAAAAAAAATCAAGCCATGAAAGAGGAGCCTTTTTATTCTTTCAACCACTGGTACAATTAGAGTTGGTTCTAAGTCTGCCACTCCTAGAACCTAACTCCGCAATGGCCCTTTCCGTTTCAGGAAGCACCTCATATAATGTAGTTAGTGGTTTTTCCACCGTTACACTCAAAACAGACCAGCTAGTTCATGTCAAAAAGTTCTGTTGATCGAGTGACATTATTAGTTAACCGGCATGCTTACAAAAAACAGGTACATTCGGATACAAAGCCATGAATACACTGAGTTACTAGTTGTACTTACAGTATATATTTTATATCTAAGTGAAGAGCACCTACTTGTTAAGAATGTATTCAATCAGGAGTGAAGAAATTCATCCTTTAAAAGAGACATGACGATTGGATCACAGTGATGTCATATTTTAATAAAATACTCAAAACAAGCTTTCCTTAGACAGTTTTTGGAAATGTGACCCTACCATGTAACTTCTAAAAAAGCTTTCATTCCCTTTGTATATTTGAAATAACCTATTTGGAGGATTTTTTAAAAAATTAAAAATGGCTCTTTGACAAGTTCCAGTAATTACAACCGCCAGGACAGAGTAAGAGCTCCAGCGAGAAGTGCATGCCTTTACCGTGGCTAAGCTAAGGGAAAAGCCCCTCTGTTACTTCATATTTTGCTGACTGTGTTAAGGGGTGGGGGCCTACATGGCCTGTGAAAGCGCCTAAATAAAGTGCCAAAGGAGCCCTAAATTGTAGGGAAGCCTGGGTATAAATAGAAAGCATACATCCTGTTTCTTGTTGTAGAGTTTTGTCTCCAACTATCAATCAACTTTTCACCACTTCCTCCAACAGCAGATCTACTATAAATCTCGTAGTAACTGACTAGGTTTCATTTCCTCTGCCAAAACCCACCAACCTGCCAGGCATGACATACTGACACGAGAGCCAGCAACTGATAATGTAAGACAGGGCATCAGTGAGGCAATTCAACAAACATTTCATACCGGATGATGGAATACACTGACTTGGCCTTTTAATTTCAAAGGACACACACACACACACACATACACACACACACCCCTCAGGTTCTGTCTGGGGACAAACACTAGATGAACTTCCTTTTTATTTTATTTATTTTTATTTTTTTATTTTTTTAAAAGATTTTATTTATTTGACAGAGAGAAACACAGCCAGAGAGGGAACACAAGCAAGGGAAGTGAGAGAGGGAGAAGCAGGCTTCCCGCCGAGCAGGGAGCCTGATGTGGGACTCGATCCCAGGTCTCCAGGATCATGACCTGAGCCAAAGGCAGTCGCTTAACCAAATGAGCCACCGAGGCGCCCCTGAACTTCCTTTTTAAAAGGTATTGATGATAATGGCATATAATCATAATCCCTGTCTATTGAAAAGAACCAGTTCCAAATTTCAGAACCCCCTGCACAAAACATACTTATGGAGCCTGATATAAAAGATAATGCATTAGTTTTAAGCAGACGTTGCTAGTGACAGTCTTCTCTTGAAAGCTGCCATGAAACACAAGGGCAGACTGATGCACACATGAACAGAGAACTGTGTACTGCTACACTGTACTAGTGAAAACTGTCCCCAGCTGGGTTATTAACAGAAATAATCCATTTCTTTAAAGAAGCCATCTATTGAATACAGAAAATATTGTACATTATTTATGTCATATTGAGTTTGGGTCAGTGAAATACTTTCTACCTAATTTCCACCTGATGTAATATCTTTCTGGGCCTGGGCTATGAAGATTAACATGTAGTCCATGAATCGGCAGAATAATTTTGTGACAACGCCCTGTATTAGTTTCCTAGGACATAACAAACTAACACAAACTGGGGCTTAAAACAACAGAAGTTTCTTTTCTTACAGTTCTAGAGGCTAGAAGCCCCTGTAAGGCTCTGAGGGAGAACCTGTTGCACGCCTCTTCCTGCCTGTGTTGCTGGGGACCTGGGGCGTCCCTTGGCTTGCAGACCCATCACTCCAAATTCGGCCTCGGTCACCACATGGCAGACTGTCTGTTGTGTCTGTTCCTTCACATGCTGCCTCCCCCTGGAAGTGTCTCTGTGTCTCTTCTCTCCTTATGAGGATACCAGTCATAGTGGATGAAGGGGCCACCATACTCCAGCATGATCTCATCATAACAGTCAATTATAATTTGTAATAACCCTATTTACAAATAAGGTCATATTCTCAGGTTCTGGGAATTTTGAGGGGATACCAACACACTACATCCCTTAGAGCTGAACAAATAAACAGTGGAGATGTTCATTAATGGAAGATAAATTAAGACCAAAAAAGGTCACTTAAGGTAAATCAACATAAAAGACCAAAATTTAATAGTAAGTAGTAACCAAAAAAAAGGTTGATTTCACCTTCAAAAAAAATTACAAACTACACAAACAAGTTCATAAAATACTTAATGCCTTAATACGTAGGTTATAACTACAACTGTGTACCATTTCTCCAAATGAACAAAGAGTGAATCAAATATTATGTGTGTAACTGTTCTAACAAAATTACAGTATAGTGCTATATGACATTCATCACTTTGGGTCACTCTTTTAGAGCAAATCAGAGAACAAATAATCACCAAGGCATCAACAGTTTTCTCTCAAGGGTCTTTCAATCATGTGACACTCAAATAATCCCTTTGGCACTTAAAGACTTCCCACTAATGTCACTATTATTGTAGAGTTTCCTTCTTCAACTCTTAACTAATCCCACGCTTCCAAGCTTCAGTGTCAGTGGTTGTGTGCTTCCCTCAAGCACAACTCCTGTATCACTTTCACTGCCCTTGCGAAGTCCTTGATCTTCTGCACAATCTGCAATTTATTTGTGCTGTACAGTATCGGCGATCAACAAGAAGCCAAACAACAAAAACATTGGCCAGATGGTTGGGTAGGATACTAGGAAGGAAATGATATACTAGAATGGGGACTAAATTCATTAAGTGGTTTGATCATTAGTGAATAGTTCTGTGTTTTGATTTATCATCTCTTCTTTTTGTAACTCTGTTAAGTACAGAAATTTGAATGAATATTCAGAAATAAGGACACACACACCCCTGGCATGACACACATATGTAGCTATCCTAGATACATAAACACACACACATCTTTAGAGCAAAGTAAATGACTTTATATATATATATATATATATATATATATAGACCTGCTATGGTAACCCCACAGACATTAGAGCATGCCTCAGGTGGGTGAATGAAGGTTTACCCAAATCCAGAGAGGCTACAATTTACTTCTTCACTGATACCCATCTAAGAAGTGGAAGGGTGAAGGTGATAAACAGATTAAGAAAGGTACAATGTTCATAAAGAACTGTTTGAAAGAAATGGACTCAATCCCTCCCAGAAATGGTTTTGCATTTATGCCAGACCAAATCAGATTAGCAGAGATGGAAACGTGAGTCCCATCAACTTGCCACCTTTCCCTCTACTCCCCAGCCCTCTGGCAGAACTGCTTTTGCTGAAATGTACTTCACTGCAATCCTCCAAACTGGTGTTCACAGTCGATTTCAAAACCAGCCCCACAAAACTCTGGGCAGTGTGACACTCGAAGGCCTCCCTTTCTAAACTGGCTGTTAGGAAAGTAAAATCTGTGACCCGCCTGGCCTGACGGAAGGTACCCGAAGCTCTGTCTTGCCTCCCTTTTCCTTTTCTTGTTTTTTTTCCTTCTTAGACCTCACCTTTAATTTACACCATGTTGTTTTATACACACACAGAATGACACATAAAGACAGACACACACACACACACAAACACACTAACACGCTGAAAGGCTTTAAATAATTTCTGGTACAAGGCAAAGAATAAATATGTAATTTGAAACCAAATAGTTGGTTAAGTAAAACACACACACACACACACACACACACACACACACAACAATGAAAACAAAATACACAACAAAAAACCCCACTTCCGTTGGAAAGAAAAGTATATGGGGGAGTGAGGATTATGGGCCCAAGGCTGAGACAGACATATTCTTCTCTAAAATGATTTTGTGAAGCATGACATTTTGGCTATGTCAGATTTGAACAATTCTGACAACATTTCTACATTTTATCTACGTGAAAAGGGCAGACAGTGTTGTTTAGTAACAGAGGTGTAGTATTTTGACCTCTCAGCTGTTCAGATGAAATGGCTGTTCAGATTCCATTAAACTAAGGGGAGGTCAATCAACAAGACGGAGAAGGCATTACTGTGGTGGAAGAAAGGTATTATGGGTGGAAATGTTCCGCCCACACAAGGACATGTTCAAGTCCTAACCCCCAGAACTTGTCAATATCACCTTAATTAAGGAAATAGGACCTTTGAAGATATAATCAAATCAAGATGAGGTCAAACCAGGTTTGGGCAGGCCTGCAGTCTAGTAACTGCAGGGGCACTGGTGTGCTTACAACAGTACCGAGTGAAGCCATGAGACAGAGAAGGCCATGTGATAATGGTGGCAGAGAATGGAGTGATGAATCTACGAGCCAGGCTATGTCAAGGACTCCTCACTACCACCAGAAGCTAGGAAAGAGGCATGGAACAGATATTCCCCTGAAGCCTCCAGGAGGAACCAACCCTGGGAAGACACCTTGATTTTGGACTTCTGACCTCCAGAACTTTGACAGAAATAGCTTTCTGTTGTTAAAAGCCTTCCGGTTTGTGGTCATTTGTTACAGCAGCCCTAGGACACTAAAGGAGAGGGGTGTACAGGGATTGAGATCTTTAGGGCTGAATGGAAATCAGAAAGCACATACAACCTCTTGGTTTTACAGATGAAAAGATGACCCACCAAAAATATCAACAGCAGCAAGGCAGAGAAAAGTTTCCTTCACCGATAAGATGTAGAGAATGGGAATGGGGTCAGTCTGTTTCTAATTCCCCTCTGAATCTGAACATCGTGGTTCTAAATTTCCAATTTATGATCATGTTTCTCTGTGTAAAAACCTGCAATGGCTTCCCAAAACAGAATAAAACCCAAACTCCCCAATGAGGACAAAGCCCCAGAAATCTGGCCCCTGGGTCCTGCCTGCCTTTCAGTGAAGTCATTTGCCATTCATGCCCAGGTCATTGTGTTCTACTTGCTGCCCTTTCTTTATCCTGAGGACACATTAATGCATTCGTGCCTCAAAGCCCTTGCACTTGTTGTACCCTCCTTCTGGAACTTTCCTGCCCTAAGTATTCCCATGTGGGGGTCTTACTCATGTAGTACTCAACTAAAACCCCACCTCAGTCTTAGAAAAGCAGTCTATGTAAAGCAGCACTTTAGAAGCGATTCCATGTCATGGAACACGGGTCTGCATCCCCACCAGCCTGCGGGCTGAGGGGCCATTAGACACTGGCTGGTGGGGATGCAGACCCGTGTTCCATATTCCTGACACCCACTCATGATGCTATAGACCACCAGCTAGGACACTCTGCCTTTTGTTGTCCAACTTCTTATACTCAGACCTACTATTAGGAACTTGGTGAAACAGGACAAGTTTTGTTTTTTGTTTTTTGGTTTTTTTTAAAGATTTTATTTATTTGACAGAGAGAAACACAGCCAGAGAGGGAACACAAGCAGGGGGAGTGAGAGAGGGAGAAGCAGGCTTCCCGCCGAGCAGGGAGCCCGATGTGGGACTCGATCCCGGGTCTCCGGGATCATGCCCTGAGCCGAAGGCAGTCGCCTAACCAACTGAGCCACCCAGGCGTCCCAAAACAGGACAAGTTTTTAAAGTCTATGGAAGTGGAGGTTCTGATGGAGTTTTGCAAAAATGTCCTCTTTGTCTCTACTTTGCAAATCAGAATGAAATCAGAATGAAAATGACTGCTTCCAAAATTCCTGGCATGCTCTGAGAAGAAAAGACCAGGTAAGTGATTTAATGTGTTCATTTCTTTGTGTGCTTATTGTAAATGCTACGATTTTCCTTGGGTTACAAAATATAAGGTTAGTGCACTCTGCTGCTTTCACAATACTGAGACAGGAAAATACTGAAGTACTGGTACGCTGACCACATGCACAGGCTGAAGCACCCAGCTCTCCAAATTATGACAGGAGTCAAAAACTTTGAAAATTCAAAATATTCATCCACTCACTGGTATGATACACACTGGAATGTCTTCTTAAACACATATTACCGTGACATGAAGCGGTTAATCTTGACCCATTCTGTGGTTTCTTAGTGACAAGCCTGTTGTATAAAATAAATGACAGTGGTACATTGCCTGCTCCCTGGTTTGGGTTTTCGGGAATTATTAATTGTCTGACATATCGCATCAGTGCTGCCTCTTCCCACTCACTGGGAACCACGGTTAACAGGCTCTCTGAAGGAAGTCTGGAACCTTTCTTTCCTAGGGACAAAGCAGCAACAACAGGACGGGACCCAGCTCTGGGACAGACCGCTGCTCCCAAGGGCCAGGCACAGTGCTAAGTGCCCCCTCTGGGGCAGGCCTGCCGTACCCTACTCTGCTCTTACACAAAACCACTCCACGCTGTGCCCATCAGGACAGCTCACTGATAGATTAAGGGCAGCTACCGAACTTGTCTCCCTTCTGTGAGGAAGACAGACCTGAAGCACTGAGCTCCTTCCTAATGCAGACCCCATTAGGTTTGTTCCTTGTTGGACCCGGAAAGCTATGCCCTGCAGGGAAAGAGTCCCACTGGCGTGTCTTAGCACTGGTTGGCAAAGGCAAAGAGGAAAGTGCTCAGAAACGCGTCACCTAGAGCCCACTCAACGTCGAACCTCCCCAATGCCCCCGCTTCACACCCTTACACAACCATGTGACTACATGACTAGCTGCACACCTTCTTAGACTTCATGTCCTCAGATTAATCTGCTGGATTTTTTTTAAAGTTGCCCCGAAGAGATCCTTAAGATTAACGTTGAATTAGAACACTCACAAAAATAATGCTGAAAGAGGGGCACCTGGTTGGCACAGTCAGTTAAATGTCCGAAGTCAGGACGGTGGTTACGGGGTAGGGGTCAGAGAACGACAGTGCACTAAGGGGGATCTGACGGCCTGCCTCTCAAGCACGACTCCTGCTTGGGTGCTAGTTACACAGGTATTTCACCACAGCCAAGTTCATTCTTTGTCTACTTAGAATCTGTGACTACTTCGATAAAAAGTAGCTTAAAACAACAACAACAACAGGCACGCATCCTGGAAAAGAAGTCACAGGCCCCTGGCGTTTGCTCTGGAAAAGCAGATGGTGCTTTTATGAGGAGTGGGTCCTAACAGGGGGAACAGGATCACAGAGCCGGGTCCTGTTTCCTCGGGGCAAACTGGCAGGACCTCTAATGCAACACTCCTCCTTGCAAACGTCTTTTTAAAAGGCCTGGCACGTTCTACCAAATACAAAGAGAATCTCAAAGTATGCCCAGAGAAAGATCCATTAGTCATCTCTTTCAATGTGCAAACTCTACTGAGTAAGTTGTTCTCTGCACAAGCACATAGCTCACTGCTATGGAGGTTATTCCCCAGGTGGTGAGTGAAAGCCAGTCTGTGGGGGGATCTCAAATAACATTTTTAAAGGCATTTCCCCTCATCCCCAGACATTTGATCTACAGAACAATCCTGGTACTTTCTGAAATATAAAGTAATAATTTCTATCAATTTTCCTTCTAGTCCTGCTTCCAAGACACTAAAATGGCTTCATACCTATCAGAAAGCTGAAGATGAACCTCCAAGTCTTTAAACCAGTGGTATGAATATTTTTCTCAAACTGAGCAATTTTATCTAATTTGTGTAGCACAGAATAAAGCTTACTTTCTTAAAACAGAGAGTTTTTTAAAAAATGAGCATAAAAGGCTTAGAAGACTTCATTCGGTATCTGCAATCCCAATGAAAATTTACACAGCAACAAGAGAAAACTTCCCACCTGGGGTGGGGGGAGACAAGACCAAGTCTACAGATGCTTGGTTTATTATTACTATGATCAGGAAACTGAAGAGGTTTTTCGGCTGACCCCAGTTGCTTGCAGGTCTTCTGCCTCCATGCTGACATTCATTTCTTCTTTGCCAGGAGAGTAAGTTTACCAACACAATTCTCCGTGAAATAATAGAACTGGACATCATGGTCAGATTTTTCAAATCATTTCTCAAAGTCAAGGGATTTCTTTTTCTAATAAACTCTGCCCAAGTGTAGACCATATGCATAGGTAGATTAACACTCAAAGTAAATGTTTTTTGTATTGATGATAAAGTCTTAAGAGGAATCAACTCCTCTGCTTTCATTCTGTAAGCTTCCTCTTGACAAAAAGAACTACTGAGCACTCTTCAAACTAACCCTGGGGCTTTACTTTACATTACGTGCTGTCCCCTCAAGAGTTCTGCCATCAGATTGAGGCACTTAATCCTTTGTGCCTCTGGCTAATTTGCTTCTAAATAAATGATCAATTTCCTCAAATAAAACTTCTACAGAAAAATCCCTAAATTCCACCATAGGTCTACAATGCCTTATCTGAAACCCTTAGACCTATATGAGTTTTAAAATTTCCATTTGTTTGTTTTGCATTTCAAGAAAGTAATTCTGGATCTGTATTACTTTGCCATGTATGACCTAACACCCCCGGCAACAACCTATAATCAAATACACTAATATTTCCCCCCTAAAATATATGGTTAGTCTCTCCAAGTAGACTAAATAAATCTTTATAAATAAAGACTGTAAATAGCCTCACAGCAGGTGAGTCCAGGTCAGTCAGGTTTTTCTGCCAATTGTCCTGAAAATATGTGTACTTTCAGAACTTTCTGGCTTTCAGAATTGTGCACAAGGGGTTGAGGACCAGAACTAGAAGCAAGGAGACTAGGCTGTGGTTTTTCAGCTCAACTGCCCGGGTCCAAGGTTAGTCTTTTGACAAATATTTATTGAGCATCTGCTATATGCCAGGTATGGTGCATATAATGGTGAACACAAAATGCAGTCTGTAATCTGAAGACCAGAAAATTTCAATCTGTGGAAGGCAAGAAACAAGCCATTACACTTGTAAAGTAAGGTGAAGTAAGTTTATGAGAATGATTAGCACAGGATGCCCTAGGATTGCCCAGGTCAGAGGCTTTGAGAGTCTTGGGCACAGAGTCTCTTCCCACAAGAGAATTCTATCCAAAAACCATTCTGTATTTTTAAAATGGGGGCAAGAAGTCCACCAAAGTCCTAATTCTAAGCCCAGGTTGATGACTTCACGTGAGCTTTTCTTGAAATTTCAAATATTAAATTCTATCTATCTATCTATCTATCTATCTATCTATCTATCTATCTATTTGACAGAGAGAAACAGAGCTAGAGAGGGAACACAAGCAGAGGGACTGAGAGAGGGAGAAGCAGGCTTCCCGCCGAGCAGGGACCCCAATGTGGGACTCGATCCCGGGTCTCCGGGATCATGACCTGAGCCGAAGGCAGTTGCTTAACCAACTGAGCCACCCAGGCGCCCCTCAAATATTAAATTCTTTGAGGAAAGAAAGACCTGTATTTCTTCTTTTCTGTCCCTACTGCCCTGTTCCCTATACCAATTCTTAGTCTGTCTATAAGGTACAGTAGATTCTCATCATTCGCTGATTCCGTGTTTCTGATTTTGCCTACTTGTTAAAATGTATTTGTAACCTCAAAGACAAGACTCTTCAGCACTTTTATGCTCATTCACAGGCATACACAGAGGGGTGAACATTTTAGGTGCCGAGGAACACATTCCCAGGCTTCTTGTTTCAGCTCTCAAACTGAAAAAAGTGTCCTTTCCACAGTCTAGTGTCACACTATTTTAGCTTTTTGATGATAATTTCACTGTTTAAAATGGTCCCTGAACTGTCAAATTACTTTCTAGTATTCTTTTTTTTTTTTAAAAGATTTTATTTATTTGACAGAAATATAGCTAAAGAGGGGACACAAGCAGGGGGAGTGGGAGAGGGAGAAGCAGGCTTCCCGCTGAACAGGGAGCCCGATGCGGGGTTCGATCCCAGGACTCCAGGAAGGCAATGGCTTAACCAACTGAGCCACCCAAGCGCCACTCTAGTATTCTTTAAAAAAAAAAAAAAAAAAAAAAAGATTGTTTCTTTTTTGAGAGAGAGAGAGAGAGAGAGAGAGAGAGAGCGCAAACGAGCACTGAGGTAGAGGAAGAAGGTGAGAAAGAATCCCAAGCAGATCCACACCGAGCTCAGACAGAGTGCGACGTCGGGTGCGATATGGGGCTCGATTTCATGACCCTGAGATCGGGACCTGAGCCAAAACCAAGAGTCAGATGCTCAACCAACTGAGTGGCCCAGGCATCCCTTTAGCATTCTTAAGTGCTGGAAGGCTCTAATGTGTCTTATGAATAAAATAAAGTACTTGTGTGAGATAAGCTTTGTTCAAGCTTGAGTTACCACGCTGTTGGCCATGAGGGCCACTGTTAACAAATCAACAATATATAAGATGCCTTTCAACAGAAACACAGATAGAATAAAGGTACATATTTGATGAAAATGTTGTGACCCGAGGCCCAAAGGAACCTAACCCCGTATTTTCCCCAGGAGCAAAGGCTGAGTCTGCAAAATCAGGATTTGTAGCAACTTCATAGAACATTAACTACTGTGAATAAATGAGCATCGACCATAATTGAGTACTAGCCATGAGACCACAGAGGAAGGACAGCCATTTCAGGGTGGAACGGTGAAGAGAACGGTGAAGAGAACGGTGAAGAGAAGGTGCAAGAACAGGCGTTTCCTACAGAAAGGGTAATCTACACACAAACATTCTTAAGGCCCATAAGAGCAATCCAAGAAAGAAAAGTGGGATGGTTTTGGTGACATGAGAACCACAGAATCATAGTGCAAGACCAACAGCACTGTGGCTACGATCCCTGGACTGCAGGATAGTCAGACAACATTCCCCAAGGACTAAACACAAACGACCCTTGAACGACACGGCCTTGAACTGTGCAGACCCACCGACAGGCAGATTTTTCTCAGTAAATAGAATATAGATTTGTGAGGGTATTTTCTCTTACCATTGTCTTAGTAATATTTTCTTTTCTCTAGCTTTATTGTAAGAATACAGTATATAATACATATACCACACAAAATATGTTTAATTGACCGCTTATGTTAGGAGTAAGCCTTCTGGTCAACAGTAGGCTATCAGTAGTTAAGTTCTGGTAGAGTCAAAAATTATATGTAGACTTTTGACTATATGGAAATGGAGGCAAGGGCTGGTGGGGAAGGTTCCACAGCCCTACCCCCTATGTTGTTCAAAGGTCAACCATACTCTATCTTGGAATGTGGCAGGAAAGACAGATGCACATAAGATCATCAATTTAAAAGGAAGCTTGACTCTCAGACTCAAATTCTGAAATGTCCATGGTTTTGGATGCTCCTTTCTGCACTCATTAAATCTTCCAGGACAGGGGCACCTGGGTGGTTCAGTCAGTTAAGTGTCTGACTCTTGATTTCGGCTGAGGTCATGACTTGGGGTCATGGGACAGCACCCTGAGCTGGGTTCCATGCTCAGCAGAGAGTCTGCTTGAGGATTTCTCTCCTCCCCCCTCTGACCGTCCCCATACCTCTCTTCCTAAAATAAACAAATAAATCTTAAAAAAAACCAAAATCTTCCAGGACAGTAATTCTTTTAAAGGCATAGTGAGCCTTCAGAGAGAGAGAGAAAGAGAGAGAGTCAGGTGCTGCAAGCTTCTCTGTACCATAAAAACAGAATTCTCCTTATTCTGTTTAACACATACACACACCCTATTGGCTGCAACCATCACTCACACGTAAGGGATCAAAGTCAAAGTCTGCTAAGGCTGAGGGTATTCAATGACTGCCTTCAGAAGCCTTGCAACTGAACCCCATTCCTGACAAGAGTGGTGAGAAATGTTCAACTACAGAAAAACCAAAACTGGTGGAGGCTGGTTTTCTTGATGCTTGTTTACGTTACCTCAACAACTACTTGAACTAAAGTGAAAGGCATCTATCAGAACATCCTGAAATGACGGTCCCTAGCCTATTCAAGGGGAATTTAGAAATATTTTTAATAAAAGGCAACTGAGGGCGCCTGGGTGGCTCAGTTGGTTAAGCGACTGCCTTCAGCTCAGGTCATGATCCCAGAGACCCGGGATCGAATCCCCATCAGGCTCCCTGCTCGGCGGGAGGCCTGCTTCTCCCTCTCTCACTCCCCCTGCTTGTGTTCCCTCTCTGGCTGTGTTTCTCTCTGTCAAAATAAAAGTGGGATCTTTAAAAAAATTTAAAAAAATAAATAAATAAAAGGCAACTGATAACAATGACTAAATCTTAATTTCTCTCCTTAATAAAACCTTGCTACTCCAAGGGTGATCCCCAGGCCAGCAGAGCAGCAGTATTCAGCACTTGTCACAACAGCAGGGTCCCCACCATGGGCCTCTTCAGCAGAATCTGCATTTTGACAAGCTCTACAGGGGATCTGGATACACAAAAGTGTGGCGAGCACTTTTCCAGAGGGTTGTGACTACGTCAAAGAGATTCTTATTATCATCACCTTACACTTCTCGGTGTAAAAAATTGCTGACTCAATCTGATCAAACACCTCAAAGGGATGGGAGTAGTGTGAGATTATTTTATTCCTGGGTCAGCTCTGGAGGGCTAAGCATTTGCTATCATTTCACACATTCTGGAAAGGGTAGCCTGACTATGAGCCAGGCCTCGGTCACCCAAAGCATAAATACAACCTCCAAACTGCATTCATTCACCAACACGGTTCCAGGTAAAACAGTGCAAAGAGTCCTACTCTAATGGTCCTTTGGCTCTTCTTTCTCAATTTGCTTTTCTCGTTCATTCATTCAGTATTCATGGAAAGCACTACTGTGCCCAAGCACTGAATGAAGCAGATAAGAATCCCTGTGCTCCTGGAACTTACACGCTTTTGTAGGAAAAGGCAGACAATAAACACAAAGTAAGTAAAATACAGAATGTGCCAGAGAGTACAGGTGTCATGGAAAAGAACAGCTAAAAAGGTGGTCCAGGAGTGCTAGGGGCAGAGGATGTTCAATTTTTATGACTGCTTTCAGGCAGGCATCATGGAAAGGCGACAAAAGGGACCATATCTATTTGAACAGCCTGAACCGTGGGACCTAGTTTTAGTCTTGCTTTTTACCTACTTCATTTCTTCTGGGCTTGAATCTCTAGTCTATTAAACTATTAAGCTCACTACAACACTCACATCTACCTTCTGCCCTTAGTCCTGAAGGCCACCAGAAGAGCAAGTGCCACGAGGCTATTTCTAATCTCCGCATCATGTGCGCATGCCTCAGCTACTCCTTCTTGTACCTCTACCCATGTGAGCCTGAGACCCAACCTACGCTGTCCCATGTTCAGGGGAAAGAACAACAGGTCACCTTCACCTTGTTTCTAAAAAGAAGACCCAGAGCTACAGCAAAGAAGAAGAAAAATTCTGGCTTGGCCAACATCTGTTAACACTTCATATTACAAATTTAAACTAGCCGTAAGTATATGATGGCTCAGAAACCTATCATTCTACCGCTAATTTCTCTCATCAAAGAAAATGTAAAAGATGACACAGGGAGACCTCCTGCTCGGCCACCAGGGCAACGAGGAGTACAGATTTCCACGTTTCAGACCCTGCTACGTGCGGCCGGCAGGGGTGATGTGAAAGGCGCAATTCATCCTCCTGTAAGGGCCAAGCAAGCCACTTGGCTGAAATCTCCACCATCTCAGATGGGAAGATGTCTGAGAGATGAAGGAGTCCAGGGCTGTCCAGGCCAGCTTTACCAAATGACAGAAAAGCTCTCTATCTGTGTGCTCCAACATGGGAGCCACTAGCCACACGTGGCCACTGAGCCCTTGAAATGTTGCCAATGTGACAGAGAAACTGGATCTTCGATTTAATTTAATTTTAATTAATTAAATTAAAATAGCCTCAGGTGGCTAGGAGCACAAAATTAGACCATGCAGATCTAATCTACAGCCCTAATTTTCTTGGACAAAGATGAGGTCCAGACATGGCTCGGGCCACAGGGCTAACCAGGGCCTGGAGTGCTAGTATCGCACACTGGCGCCTGGCGGGAGGGCTGGGTTTTCAGATGGCTTTCATATGCAGGAGTCCATCTGACCCTCTCCTCAGCCACAGGAGCTAAACAGGAGTGTACAACTGTCCCTATTTTCACTGGCGCTGCCTCATGACAGAGGGTTAACCTCAGGGAAGGCCAGGGCCTCTGCCGTGCAGACCCACTAGGTTCTGGCTCACGCTGAAGCAGCGATACCATCTGAGTAATCAGAGCTTGATTATGACATGAAACAAGATTCTAGAAGAGGACACTTGCCAGTAAAACCACTGGAAAATCCTTTCTATGGCGCGGGATCCAATTCTTGTCAAAACAGTTACGCAAATTAAGTGTCCTGGGGTAGTTTTATCAGGACAGGAACTGTAATTTGTTCCACATTTTAAGGTGGGAGCCATGAATCTCAAAAACTAGGACTCAACTAGTTTGTTAACCAGCTCTTCCAAGTCCTATATTCACTTTATCATTTAGACATATTAGCAAAAAGTCTTCTATAGTTAGAACTGAAGAGCTGCCAAAAAGTCCCAATCAGACCCAAATTATTACCTAGAAAAATTACTGATTACTAAAAATAAAAATTAAAAAGTGGCTCAAAGATATTATTTGACTAAATATAGGGATACACAATACAACTTAAACCTCTAGTTACACGGTTGTTAGAACCAAACCTGTTGGCTGAACAGCATTTCGTGTTCCTACACGAACTGGTTGCAAAAGCCTAATTATGGTTTGATTCAAATGATGTTATCAAATGCTCTGTGCACGGAGCGAAGTAGAAATGCTTCTCTTCTTCCATTCCTTCTCAGTTTTTCTTGGAGCCCCCCACGCCGCAGAGACAAATCCCACCCCACCATGAATGGTTTACAGAAAGGCAAGGACTGCTGTCGGAGGGAGCCCCGACGCTGAGCTCTGATCCCAGCTGCAGGTCCCACCTGCTGAAAAAGGCAGATCTTCATTCCCCTGCTCAAAAACACCAGAAATCAGCAGAGCTAAGCTGACAGGGAAAACATTACACAAATCGCTGACCCTGCTTCAGGCAGCGAGGAGCTGCCTCGGCTTGGCTTTGATTTTCCAGAGCTTGAGCCCGAGGGGAGAAGGAGTCTGACTTTCTTCTTTCCCAGTGCTCCGGAAGGCAAAGTGCATTCACACGGAGCCCTGAGGGATGCCAAATGCAAAAGGCAAGTAAATAAATAAACAAAACAAGAACACAGGCTAAACCGTGGCTAGGGGTACTATGAGCGGCCAGGAAGAAAGATCCCCTGGTTAAAAACAATTTGGTTTTACTGGTTTTTGCAAAACCACATGGAGCTCCGAGCTCTGGCTGTGATCTCTGTCTTGCCGTGGTCCTGCTGAGTGAGGCAACAGAGTTCATGCCATAAGCCTTCCTTATGCACTCCTATTGCTGCGGAGGTGTTGGCAGAAGAAAACAGCACGGTGGCCATCCATGTGCGGGAGAAGTGCTGGACACAGAGCACTTTGTGACCGACAGTTTTTTCCCCCGGAGACACACACAAACCACTCTCTTTTCTAAGTTGCCTATCTGCTCCTTCATGGTCACCCACAGTCTGCCTTAAAAACGGGGCTCAAAATGAACCATACAGTCTCATTCTGGAGGCCTGCGGCAGCTGCCAGAATTGACCTCACCCTAATGTGGTTGCTGCTGCCATCCAGGCACCACGGTTCCTGGGTGCCCGGTATTGGCAGGGCATTTCAAGAGCCCTGGCACTGAAGCAGGGCACGAGCAAGGCATGGCTCTGCTTGCACGGAGCTTGCAATCTGGCAGCAAGCAAAGCGCAACGAACTTCTGATCCAGTATCAGACCTCTTGTCCATTTCGCTGAGGTCACCAGCTCCGCAGCCCTCACAAGCCATGCAGATGGGAGTCTGGGGAGGGAGGGTGGGGGTCTGTGCCACAGCAGAGAGTACTTGTCCCACATAATGGAGACAGCTGGCCTCAGCTCTAGCCAACTGTTACTATGTGGGGATGTGGGCCCAGCCACTGTGGACTGCCAGAACTGCCGGTATTTCCAGAGCAGCTGTAAATCCAGACTTTTACATCAAATCTTCCAATTTTTAAGTGCTGACAACCAATTCAGTTTTTACAAACTCACTGACCCCACATGTGACCCAAGGGCCAGTGGCGTGAACGTTCCCATTCTGCAGACTTACTCTCTAACATATTCTGTACACCCCTGCCACACCAGTGTGATCAGTTTCTCTATGCTCCCACACCCAGCATACTACTGTGACTCTGGGGATGTGCCTTCAGTGGGGTCCCTGCCTAGTTCACCCCCTCCTTTCTCTCTGTGCCCCGCCAGACTCCATCTGGCTATCCTTAGTTCCCAGCGTAATACTCTACAGCCTGAGTCTCACAGACCACACCAAGTCCCCGGTTCCCAAATCCTGATCTTGCTTATGAGCCTACCGCTGGCAATGGAACTCTGTCAACAGTATGTACAGTGTTATGGGCGGTAGGGTGATGTCACCCACTCTGGAAGATGACAGGGGACTGACCACCAGGTGGCTAGGAGCCCAGGCTCTGAAGACAAACAGGCCTGGGTTATCTCATCTCTCTTGAGCCTCAGTTTCCATCTATGTAACCTGGGGCTATCATAAAATGGAAACATAGCCCACATTCACATGGCACCTATGAAATCCACAGAGATGATGAGTGTAAAGCACAGTCTTTACAATGCCTGACACGCAGTCAGCTACAATTACTACAGACTGATTGCTTAATCCAGCCCATGTTCCTGGTAAGCAAGCATTGCATCACTGGCACTTTGTTTACAAACCATTCATTGACTACTAACTCTATGTTAACATGCTGTAATCACACTGCACGAGTCTCCTCATCTGACTCGCCCCAGTCTACGAAGAGCTGAAGCAGAGAGAGTTTAAATGAGTTGTCCAAGGCCATACGGGCAGAGCAGAGAGCTGAACTCAGCCAGCTGGCTCCCATACTCTTAACCATGATACTCTATGGGTTCTCTACATTTCTAATGGCCAGTGACAACTTTGTGACCTCATCCTTCTCAAATTAAAAGCAGGACTTGGCTTTGTGGACTGTGGCTTAAGATGATCAGGGCCTGGCTTGGGCCAGACGGTATCTGAGAAATCCCAAGGAGTCTGCTTCTTTGTCCATCTGACCAAGGGCTACCGGTCTGTTCAATGACCTGAGAATGAAGAGAAGAGAAAAATGCCCGGGAAGAACAATAAATTGACAGCTGTTATTATGGAAGGCAAAACCTGGGACACTGATTTTAAGAAGAGAAAAGACAGTTTGCTGGTAAGAGAAAAAATACCTAGTGACAGAATCAAAACGATGTTTCTAGCTTTTAACATCCACAGAGAAGACAAAAGAGGGAAGTATGTCCTGCTTAACTTCCAAAAGGTAAAAAGGAAAGTGATTAATCCAAAAGTCGTGAACCCCAAATCCAAGAACAGCAGGCAGTCAAGAGGTAAAATGGCAGGCTCAGGAGCTGGCACTGGTGCATGAAAACTGACACCATCCTCCAACTGACCTGAGCCTCGGAGCCGCATACAGAGAAGATGCCTGGATTTGAGGATGGCGTATCACGATCTCCCGTGGCTTCTTTATGGGCAGGACACAGAACACAGGGCAGCTGATCATAAATCTGAAGGGATTCACATCTGACCTTAAGAGGAGAGATCAATTTGAAGCTGAAGGGAAGTATCTGGTAGAAGAGCACAAAGCTGGGATGAAAGACCTCCTCGTTGAACATATCCTTCCCTGTCATAGGTGAAAGTAGAGAACTTTCGTTCTAATTCCTTAAGGGCAGAAGTCTTATCTAGCACCTCTCCAATCCCCTAGGGCCTTGCCTTGTGCATGGCACACAGTAGGTGCTCTGGAAAGGATTACTGAAGGGATTTCAAGACAGGTTTATCAAGAGCGTTACAGCAGATGGCAGATTCCAGTTCCAAAAAGACTTAAAAGGTGGATGGAATAAACCAAATTCAAAAAGGTGTAACTGAACAAGGACAAATGCAAAATTCTTCAACCACTAACATAGAAGCAGGATTACAGTTAAATAACAATGTCTGTGCTAAAATGTTAAGGGTTTTGTCTAATGGCAAACTAAGAATAGTGTGTTGAGGTGTCCAGCATTGAGCAGATGAGCTCCCAGACTACGGGAACACAGTAATATTCACAAAAAAACCCAAAAACAATAGCTCAGAGGCTCCTCTCTACTTTCTGGCCAAACACGGAGTATTTTGTTTAGCCTGAATGATAGTTAAATAGGACACTGACCAAAAAAGTGGGGCGAGGGAAGTACTGAAAAGTAGAGTTTGCCTAAAAAGAGACCAGAAAGGCCGAAGAATTGGAAAGTTTGGATCGGTAAGAGTAACTTCAAGACAGAAAAGGTTGATCTGGAAGCTTCAGAAGGGATAGAGCAGTAATGCTCTCTAGATAGCTGATGACACATTCGAAGAGAGAATGGGGCTTACTCTATATGAGTTCAGAATTAAAACTAACGTAATGGAAGTAGATGTCAGTCCAACTTAAAGGAGGACTTTTAACCCATCTAAGGTGCTTCAGAATAGAACAGGCTCCCTCACTCATTAGTGGGTTTGTAGGCACTGGAACTCTTGGTGACAAGGCTAAGCAATCATACAGTGGCAGCAGAGTAGGGGAAAGTGATCTACAAATAAAGTCCTGAGAATGAGAAGACCGTGCCAGGAACTTCAATTCTGTGAGTGACAGAATTAAAGATGATCATCACTAAGAAAAGCCTTGCAGTGGAGAGAGGACTTTGTTGGGATCAGAAGAAAAAGGTTCAGGCACAATGTAATATTTCCGATAGAGAAAACAATACACAAAGGCAAGGAAAAGCTAAAGTTTATGGCAAACTTGGGAAATGGTGAGTTTATCTCTTTGGCAGGAGAGAGACAGGGAGCCCGGTCAGCAGGAGTAAGGGATGAAACATAAAAGCTGAGAAAGAGGATATAAAG
>PITA01003942.1:0-37381 GCA_004023965.1 Spilogale gracilis
AAAGCAGGGGGAGTGGGAGAAGGAGAAGCAGGCTTCCTGCCGAGCGGGGAGCCCGATGCTGGGCTTGATCCTGGGACCCTGGGATCATGACCTGAGCTGAAGGCAGACGCTTAACAACTGAGCCACCCAGGTGCCCCTCATCTCTGATTCCTAAAGAAAGATCTGGAAAACAGTATCAGGGCAATTTGGAATTCTAGGGTATCTGGGGGGCCCCAGGTAAGGTAGCAATCTGGTAATCAGGGTGCTGGCAATCCAGCCTGAGGATTCTCTGTGTTACGATGAGTCCTGAGGGCACCCAAACTTGTTTGGATGTTGTGGCCCCATGGGAATGAGGAGCGGCCCAAGCTACAGTCCCTGGCCCAGCTTTTTCTTATTTATTTTCCAGATCACTCTGACGGTAGGTCCCTCATCCTGCTGAACTTCTCTGGCTATGACTGCCCAGGCCTCCCTGGGGCTGGACTCCTGGGTGAGAGGGCAGCTTGAGGGTCCTGGTGCTGCACAGGAGAAGAAGGGATTGTCCCAGGATGGCCTGAAGCAGTGCAGCAGTCTAGGGGTTCTGTGGAGGCTAGGATCTGTAGGGGTGCGGTGGGGACAAACACGGGTGAATGCCCAGGGCTCTGCTTGGCACAGCTGACTTCACTGTGAAGATCTTGCACCAGATTTTACCAAGAAGATGAACTGTCCTTCCATCAAAAGCAAATGGTTCCCTTGGCAATTGAATAGCAGGGGGAAAAATTAGCTGAATACCAGGATCAAAGGAAGAATGGGAATAGGATGGAAATGAGGAAAAGGGGGATCAGGAGATGACAAGCTTTCCCACCTGTGGGGCTGGGCCACTGTTGGGGGGAGGGGATGAAGTTGCTGTGCAGGTCAGAGTTGTTGTGTGCCTTGGGTGGCTGGACTCCAGTTTAGAGTTTCTGTCCCTTTAGCTCTTGAAGGCCGAAAGATGAAGTCCTCCATGCAGGGAGGGTCCTCATGAATCCCAGTGGGTGAAATGACTTCCTTTGCTGATCATTTTTTTTTTTAGTAACACATTTTCTTTCTTTTTCTTTTTCTTTTCTTTTCTTTTCTTTCTTTTTTTTTTTTAAGATTTCACTTATTTATTTGAGAAAGAAAAAGAGAGAGTGAGAGAGAGAGACAGAGCACAAACACAAACTCAAGGAGAAAGAGCAACAGGCAGAGAGAGGGGAGAAGAAGGCTCCCCGCTGAGCAAGGAGCCCTATGTGTAGCTCGATCCCAGGACCCTGGGGTCATGACCTGAGCCAAAAGCAGACACTTAACCGAAAGAGCCACCCAGGCACCCACTTTTGCTGATCATTTTAATGCGGGACCTTTGATGCTTTCCTAATTGCTGCCTGCTCCAGAGAGGGTAATTCGTATAGATACGAGCAGTGTGTGTAGATATGTACAGGAAGGTGATGCAGAGCTTTGGATCCAAGTCTGTTGGCCACTTTCCCTGGCAAAGTGATGGCCAGGGCTCCATCAGCCTGATTCTCTCTGGCATGTCTGTCTTAGTTTGGCTTCTCTTGTAAGTAGAGCCTAAGACAAGAACTTTCAGACAGGAGATGTGAGGGAGCAGGAGCTAGGAGGTGGGTAGGAAAGGAGCGGGTTGCTTGGGGAGGGTGTCATTGCATACCACATCTCCTCCCATCTCCCAAGGAGCACACAGAGCACCTCTCAGGCAGCGTGTCCCCCCCTCAAGTGGAGCATTCATCCACTCGCTCTCACCTCCCAGGCCCTGGGGATTATTAATTGCCCCCATTTCAACCAAAGAGGAAGAAGCCATCTAAAGTGCAGTGAGTCAGACCCACCAGAAATGCCTCTCCCCACCCCCAGCCACATCAGAAGTCATGTCAGAGGATGGCAAGAGGGTTTGAGTCAGGGCACCCAACGTGTCCCATACAAGGTCTCCAGGAAGTAACCATCCAAGGTCTCGAATTTGTTTAAGAGACAAAACCCTCAACCCATTGCTCCTGTGAGGACCCAGGGAGAAATACAATCTCTCTTCGTCCCCCAAATAACAATTAATCCACTTACCCCAAGGGACAGCCTTCAGAAATTTTCACTGGAGGTTTTCAAGCTGCCAGATCTCAAATCTCCAGTTACTGGTTTGAGTGGTTCATGTGGCTGTCCTGCAGGGTTCCCAGAAGACTGAAGAGATAGGAAGGCAGGAAAGGAAGATCAGAGAGGAAACTCTTAGTAAACTAATCACACACCAAAAGAGCTGCTACCTCTCAACAACTGGATGTTCTACTTGTTAAAAAATGAAAATTTAAAATGCAACATTCAATGTCATTCAATTTACATATTAACTTTAAAACTCCCCTAACTTCTCCACAAAAATCAGAATGGTTTTAGAATGTGAGGTCCTGGGAGGGAAGGAATCCGGGGCCTCCTTTTGTCCCATTTCTGTTGACCGAGCTTCTGGAGACAATTGACAAAATATGCTGGTGGTAAGGATGAGTCCTTTGTGAGCTGAAGCATCACAGGTCTGGGAATGAGATGTGGGGCTTTGGAGTTTAATGAATGGAGACCTCAGGAGCCAGCCCAACCAGAACACTGTGCATCTGGGTCTTGAATGTCCTGGGTCAGATTTTACCAAGAAGATTACTATCTTCCATCCAAAGCAAATGGCCCCTTTGGCCAAATAAAGAGCTTAGAGACAAGAAAGGCCACATCTGAAGAATTTCTTTCAACAGGCAGAAGGAAGGAGTATGGGATGCCAAGCAAAAGAAACCATCACCCCCACCACCTAACTTTGAAACAAACCCCAGCAGCCCACATCAGATGGAGCTATTTCCAGAATTCTCTTCTACCTACTTTCTGCTCTTCCCCTGTCCTCCTAAAGTTTATCAGCTAACTCCATGCCATACCTTTCAGGGAGGCTCTGTGTCCCTCCTGTCTTGCTTCATTTGCTGAGGCAGGTGTGGGGAGGTGTAGCCCGCTGAGTGTCTAAGACAACTTGCTTGTCATGGAGGTTGTGTTTCTCTGGCCAGATCTTCTGGCTTGTCTCCAGTGCACCTGGTCCCTTGCCTCTACCATAAGAGGTTGAAACCATCTCATCACCTGCCTAGGGAGCAGTTATGCCTCACAATCCAGGAAAAGATCATACAGAAGATCTGGTTTACTCCCACCTTCTCTCTCTCCTGCCATTTTACAGATGAGGCAGTTGAAGGCCATGGAGGGGAGGGGGTTTGACCATGAGGTGGGCCTGTAGGAGATATGGTCCAGAAACTAGGTCTCCTGACCCTCAGTCTGGGCTTGTCATAACAAAGTCCTGTGCCAGATTCAGTTGGCCCATTACCTGCCACACTGATGATCCCCTAAGAAGTTCTCTTTTCCAGGGAAGAAGCTTCTGGATTTGAACAGGGAGTGCTATGGATTGAAAGTCTATGTACGGGGCGCCTGAGTGGCTCAGTTGGTTAAGCGACTGCCTTCAGCTCAGGTCATGATCCCGGAGACCCGGGATCAAGCCCCACATTGGGCTGCCTGCTCAGCGGGAAGCCTACTTCTCCCTCTCTCACTCCCCCTGCTTCTGTTCCCTCTCTAGCTGTGTTTCTCTCTGTCAAATAAATAAAATCTTTAAAAAAAAAAAAAAAGAAAGTCTATGTACCCCCAAAATTCATATATTGAGACCTGAATCCCTAATAGAATGGCATTTGGAGATGGGGCCTTTGTAACTTGGGTTTCGATGAGGACATTAGAATGGGGCTTCATGATGGAATGAGCGTTCTTATAAAAGTGATAGGGGTGCATTCTCCCTCATTTGCTAAGAGTCAGTAAACTCAAACTTATTTGACTACAGTATGTTCCTGGTGACCTTTGGCTGGAGGGTACTGGCAGTCTGTTTTATTTTTTAAAGTATTAGTATATTTATTTTTAAAAGTATTTTATTTTATTTTATTTTATTTATGTTTTTTTTTTAAAGATTTTATTTATTTAGTATCGAGGTACTTCAAAAGGGTGAACAGTGAAAGGTAAGTCTCCTTTTCTATACTTGAAACCTGGAATCCACTTCCTTTCCTCCCAGGCCATCACTGTTCCCAAAGACAGTCTGTGCATGTACAGACACGCATATTTATCAATTTCAGTGTTAATCATGTTTATCGTTACTACCTTTGTCCTTCCTTTTATCCACCTGTCCACCCAATATTTACTGCCCCTGGAACTCTACAGCAATGCTACACACTTTCTCAGTGGAATGATAAAGGTGACTCAGGATACTGTGTAGGCCATTTTTCAGTAAGTCAAAGAAGGGAAGAAAGGGCTTCATGGTGGGTGGCCTTTTAAGCAGGGGTCCCAACTTTATTGACAGAGAGGTTTATTGGTTGCTTTCGATTCTTCCTTTACTGCCTGCATGAATGGGGATATCACCTTTGATGCAGAAGCTGTAGCTTTTACAATGATGAGGGGATGGAGTGAGGGATAGAGAATAGGTCCTGTGGTAGAGATGGCTTTCCATCAGCTTCAGGAGGAGGGCCAAATTCCTTTGTGTGGGGTACAACTCCTCAGATCCTGACCTCTGCCTTTTTTGTCCCTCTGTTCTTCAAACCACCACTTGCCCTTGGGAGCTTCACTCTTGCTGGTTGAAGGACTCCCAGTCCCCTGGCAGGCCTTGCTCTCTCTTGTTTAAGATCTTTGCACACACCCCTGCCTTTGTCAGACCCCGGCCTCCAGGGCAGCCGCTCCGGTGGCACTTGTCACAGGGCGTGGGCATCGTCGTCCAAGTATTCTGTTTTCTCCTTCAGCCCAGAGATGGTCTTGCATCTCTGAAGCCCCAGCCTCTAGCAGGAAGCTCAGCACATAGAAACTTCTCAGCGAAGGTTTGCTGAGTAACTGAATGAATGGTGAATGAAGGAATTCCTCTTCTGGAGGTTCAGTCTGGTGTGGTTAGCCCTTCCTGCTTCTGGGAACCCCTTCTTCGACCCCAAGTTCTTGGAAATGGCAAAGGCAAACCATGTAAGGTAACAGTTCCTTCTAGAAAAAGCAAGATTTGCCCCCAGGGCTACTCTGGAGCGGCAGCCCTCTCTGCCTCCTGAACTCCAGAAGGCTTCTTTCCTTCAGGGAAGGAATGAAAAACTCTTGGTAGAATTTTCTAGAGACGAAACTCAGGCTGCTTCCTCAGATTAATGTCCCAAGTGACTTCCAGTCCCACCCAATCTGGGTCCTGCCAAAGAGAGGGGGTGGAGTGGGGTACAGACCCCATAGGCCTTAGTACAACCGAAACCACCCCCACTGTCCCCAGCCACAGGAAGAGTAGCAGTTGCCACTTGCTGAGCCTTTATTCTGGGTCAAACACAGTGCTAAGTGCTTCTCAGAAATTTTCTCTTTTAAAGATAGTAACAGCTCAAAAATAAAGAAACAAAACAAACAAAAAAAGGTAGTAACAGCTCTGTGAGGCAGGGCAGTTCCTAGCCCCATGTTACCTGTGGAGAACCTGAGATTCTGGAAAAATACAGCCATGTGCCAGAGTGTGGCCACATCCCCTCAGCCCACCTCAGATGTCACCCACAGCATAGGCGGACAGTTCCTAGGGAGCTCAGACCCTCGAACACACCACGGAATCATTGGCTTTCCACCCAGGCCAGTGCCCAGCGGGGCCGAGGGTGCGTACTGGGTGACTGCTCCCGGCAGGGGCTGCTGCATGGCCCTTGGGGAGCCCCTTGGGAGGAGGGACAGGAGCGCACCCTACTTCCTCAGTAGGTCTGTGCAGAGTCAGTTCCCATGGCCCACAGCCCACTGCCTTTCTCTTCCCACCCCTTCACTTCAGCGTCCATGATCACAACACAAAGGATTTACGAGTCTTGGGCTCAGCTTTTGGAGGAATTCAAGTGAAGACGGTCACACATTAGAAAAGTGGCAAAGCTGGTACTTGAACTGACGTGTACCTGATGAGGGTCTTTTTTTTTTTTTTTCTTTTCAAAGATTTTATTTATTTGACAGAGAGAAACACAGCCAGAGAGGGAACACAAGCAGGAGTGAGAAAAGGAGAAGCAGGCTTCCCGCTGAGCAGGGAACCTGATGTGGGACTTGATCCTGGGTCGATGGGATCATGACCTGAGCCAAAGGCAGTCGCCCAACCAAGTGAGCCACCCAGGAGCCCCAAGAGTCTTTGTGTTTTTAGGAAGTGAGGAGTCCCAGAAGAAACCCGGGATCCCCAAGCAGAAGAGGGGCGGTGGAGGCAGGGTGGGGTGCTGTCGCCCCCTGCAGGCTGCTCTGTAGGAGTGGTGCGACCGCTGGCGGCAGTCTCTTAGCTGCCTGCAGGGAAGTAGTGACATTGTGTGGGGAAGGCAAAGTCCCCTGTGGTGACACCACACCTTGCTTTGGGGAATTTTATGAGAAATCACATTACTTGGCTTTAGAAATAGAAGTTCAAACAAATCCTTTATTTTCTGAGGGAGTCTGTAAGTGCAAAGAAATGCTTCCGAGGAAAGATCCACATGACTTCTCTTTTCCTAAAAGTGAAGTCCACACTCTACTCTTGTGGCACTTGTCCTTTGAACTGGTGCCTGAAATTCCACTTAGGAACTCATTCCTTACAATTCAACTTCCAAATATCCTTTCATCTGTTATTACTCACATTCAAGCGTGAATGAGTTTCTGATCCCTGAGCGAAAGCAAGTATTAATGGGGAGAGGGAAAGGGTCACTGGGTGTGTAAGGGAGGTGGGGAAGTGGTTCCCATCTGGGAGGCAGAGGTAGCCAAGGCCATCTCTCCTAACCCAGCCCCACCTGATTCCAGGTGTGAGGGTGCCAGTTGAGGAAGGGACTAGGAGTTTCAAAGAACCCTAGCGCCCTCCCTGCTGTCCAGCAAGTTTGAACTACGTAGAAGCTGACATTCGTGATATGAAAAGCAGGAGAGAAAGACACACATGCAGGGCAGAAATGTCTCCCAAGGGCTTTAGTGGGCCAGTAGAGACCTGTTGGTCTCCTTATGGAAGGTGCTGTGATAACACAGGAGGACCTTGGGGCAGGGGAGGCACTGTTTTCATCTGTATCAGCTCACAGCTTAGCAGGCAGGAGTGGGCCCAGGGTCACAGCTTAGCAGGCAGGAGTGGGCCCAGGGTCCTGTCAGATGGGAGAGAGACTTCAAGGCTGCTGAGATGGCTCAGGAACGTTGACTCCAGGAACGGCATCTCTCCTGACCTCCCAGGAAGAGCTAATTTCCCAGGAGGCTTCCTGAGAGCTCATTTCCAAGGCCAAAGTCTTTCCTCTCCAGATTCTTTTTATTGCCATGGAGACAGGCTGCTGCTCTGTCCAGTGAGGCGTCTGAGCGGCAGACACCATGACAACCTGTGGGGGTTGGAAGCGCAGCTCCAGAGCACTTCACAGACCGGAGCAAGGACAGAGGTGCAGGGATGTTATGATTGTGACCGGCTGAGCCGATCAAAGGGTGACAGCTTGATTTTTGACCGCCTTCCTGTCAGCAAGCAGTGAGGGAGGGATGGGCATGATGGGTGGGCCGAGGGCTGGCAGGTCTGAGGTCTTGGGCTGCCAAAGACAGGCAACTTCATTCTTTTTCTGATTGCATGTTTTGCTTGTCCCGACCAGGCCAGCAAATACGTGCCTGGACACATGACATAAGCCGGAGCAGGGCACATCTGTCTAGCCCTGGGTGGCAAGAGGGGCCAGGGAGGACAAAGTAGCACATTCTGAGGAGATGGCCCACAGCTAAAGCAGTGGTTTTACTTTTGTTTTGTTTTGTTTTGTGTTGCTTTTTTAAGAAATCACACCACCCTTCCCAGGATGGCAGAGGCAAAGGACTTGCTGCCAAGTTGATGCGAAGCAAACCCTGGTTCCCAGGGTGGAACATCCTGGCTTCTCCAGTGGGTGAGGTCGGTTTGTGGTATGAGGCCAGAGGCCTGCCAAACCCTCCCCTCCCGCTCCTGTGTTTGCCTGACTCCTGCTGGAGCCTGCATCACAGGCCGATCCAGTAACCCTGGTCTTCAGGCCATGGCTGTTTACTTTGCAGAGCTGGGTCACGAGGCTTGCCCTCTCTCTCCTTCCTTCCTCCTGGGCTCTCTCTCCATTCCATCGGTCCCCCAACCCTGGGCTCCCTGACTCCCAGGTCAGTGCTCTTACTCCCATTATCCCATGGTTGGGTTATTTAGAGAAGCAGCTTCTATCTAACCCTGGAGGAGGGGGAGGAGCAGAGTGGTAATGAGATCTGCCTGGTCCTGGAGGGGTTTAGGGAAGTCACAGACTCGACCTTTGGCCTGCTTATCCTGCTGGCGGTGATCCTCAGGAAGGCTATAGTTTAGGGGACAGCAGGCGATCTGTAAGAGCGCCCCCTAGGGCTCAACTGATGACCAAATTTTGATAAGAGATGCAAGTTACATGACTTCAGTTCCGGAGGGTCAACCTCTCTGTGACTCCATTTTCTGATGTATAAAACGGGCATAAATTTACAGGGCTGTTAGGAGAATCACATGAATTTATTGCCAGGCCTGGTTTATGGTCGATATCAGCTGTTATGATGTCTTAGTCCCAAGTCCTCATACAGAGCTCTTCCTGCTCAGTTATTCCCTGTAGAAACCCCCACCCCTGCCCAGCAGGGTGTCTACTTATTCCCAGAAAGTCCAGTGTTGAGTAACAGCCTCTGCCCCTCTGCCACCATGCACACTATCTGGGGAGTGGCAATCCTACCCCAGAGCTATTCATCCTCATCTCCTGGGAAGCCCCAGCTGGTAGGGATTGCCCTTCAGCCCACCTGGAAAAGAGAGCATCTTGCTCAGACATCTTCACATTGATGAGGTTCCAGGATCACCTCCCCCCTCTTGTGGGATCCCCTATCTTCCACCCACCAGGCATGGACACAAGCTTCCAGCTGCCTACCGTAGGTCCTTCATACGCTCACATAAGGTCAGTTCTACATTTAGAGCTCTGGTCTGCCCCTGCTGGTCTTGTCTTTTCAGACATCACCCGGCTTAACACGAGAACATGCCTCCATTTGCTCCAGCCCTAGCCCTGTTAGTAGGCTAACAGCAGTTCATCGGAACCAACCCCTAGGGAATGCCTTGCATGTGTCACCCAGAGTGTGTCTTCAGAAGCTCTTCCATCCTGGGTCATCGCTGTTTGGTGCAGTCCACCACCATAATCATGGGGTGTCTTTCTCCTCTCCCCAGGTCAAAACATGCTCTTGGGAAGTTCTGCAAACTCATTTATTCTTTGATGCATGACTTTTAGGACTTAGACACTGAGAGTTAAAAGACTTCCAGGTAGCCATCCTTAGCGCTGTGGACTAACTAACTGTGTGCTACAGTGGAAACTGTTGGTTGTCACCATCGCCACCATCACTGGTAACATTTATAAGCACCTACTGTGTGCCGGGGTAAGATATTTGGCCATTGTAGAGTATAGTGGTTGACATCTTTACTGAATCCCTACTTCATTTGTTATGTCAAAATTCCAGAAGGACCCAGGATTTGCATGTAATGTAATATAACTTACGCTGAGATTTGTGGGCAGGTGTACACTTTACAGCCCCACATATAATATAGCAGAAGACGGGAAACGACCTAAGTGCCCACCAACAGGGGAAGAGTAAATAAGGTAGAATATATCCATTCATGGGGTACTCTGGATGTGTTAAGAAGAATGGGCATCAGTCTGTAACTTCTGATAATGGAACAATCTCCAAGAAATAAGTTAGGGGGGGAGAAAAGCAAGGTATAGAACAGCATGCAGAGTTTGCCACCTCATGTGTAGTGAAAGCAAATCTAGAGCGAGGCATACGCATGTGGCCTTGCGTAAACTTGTTCCCCTCTTCAGTCTCCTCCTCTGTAGGAAGGGGAGGAATGGCACCTGCCTCCTAGGCTACGGTGAGGATTAAGGGGGATAGTGTCATGAAGTTCTCAGCCCAGTGCCTGGCACAAAGCAAACCATCAGTTGTGAGGTGTTGTACATAGTCACCTCTAATTATCCCTCTGGGTCCAGTGTAGTCAACTAAGTTATGTGCTGTGCATCAGGCAACCAGCAAAGTCTGGAGACACCAGAGCAGTGGGCAACCAACCATTACAATCAAGGAACGAAGTGCTGGAGGACTTCAGAGGAAAGCACACCTCACTTTGCCAGAGGTATATAGGTAAGGAAACCAGAAAGTGTTCACTAAAGGGGTAACATCTGCGATCTGATTTCACAGGGTGAGAAGGAGCAGCTACAGCCGAGACATCACAGGAGGGGCTTGGGGCCCTCTGTCCCCGCCACTGGTGCACAGAGTGTGTGGAGGGAGGGTTACAGAACCCTCAGGGTTGGGGGCAGAGGCAAAGGGCAACAGTTCCCCTCGACAGCAATGCCTTGCTCCCCCTTTTCCTGTGGCCACTTCCTCGAGACACTAACCTGTCACCACAGTTAAGTCTGGTGCAAAAGCCCTGGGGGCCATTATGCAGAAGTGCTGAGCAGACTTCTTTTCTAGTGACAGCCTCCATGCCCCATTTGCTGGGGGAGGGGACCTGTGTCCTTGCCGGGGACCTGTGTCCTTGAGGGCAGGAGCGTTTCTATCCCACGTGCCTCTAATACAGCAGCCAGCCACCCCAAGACATTTTTCGCTCCCGAGAGATTCACACAGCGGATTGGTACTGCTGTTCTGCTTTCTCTATCCTTAAATCTAGATATGTCTCTCCCTCTCTGTTTAAGAAGGAGAAGGATCACTTTTCTGGAAGGAGGAAGAGCTGGAACAAGTGATGGGCTCTGGTAGTCACCCTGTAACCATCAGAGAGAGAACCAACAGTCTTGTCAGGCAATGGATGAGCCACGCTTGCGGAAGACAGCTCAGTGCAGGGCTGCCCCCTCCTACCCCAGTCTCCTGGGCAACGAAGCCTCTGGATGACCCCCCCCCCCCCACCAACAATAATGAGATGGAAATGAAGAGTACTGCAGTATAATAAGCACGACAAAAATAGAGACACTGCTAAGTAATGGGCCGACCCTGGTTGAGGAGCAGGAGGAGGAAGGCAGGGCCCTCCTGTGTGGCCCCTCAGCCAGGCTCTGCTGTGTTGCTGGGACAACACCAGGCGCAGGCAAGTTCGGGCTCCACAGTGACAAGGATGTCAGGGAGCGAGTAAAAGGTGGGCCTAGGTGCAAAGCCTGAGCAGACTCTGGCCTGGTCACGGTCGGGGAGGGAAGACATGAGGCCCCACAGCTGCCAATGGCCCTAGTGAGGTTGTCGGCATCAGTTTGAAGCCCGTGCCTGCTGTGAGTGGCAGCAAATGGTCTAAGAGAGTTAACTAACATGCCAGATTTTTTTTTTCAAAATATTGCACCTCTCATCTGTGGTGTATGGTGGAAGAAGCCTATTCATTATACCTTTGTTTCTTCTTTTCTTTGTTCTGTTGGTGGCTTAGAATACCTGCCAGGGTAAGGCAGATGCGCCCGGGAAAGGAGGGATCCATGTGCTGCGGGGACAGCTGTCTCTGAAGCCTTCTGGCACCGAGTCCCCCTGCAGTCTTTCCTTTCTATTATTTTCTAAAAAAATTCAAAATTATTTTTTGAATAAGTAATAACTGCATGTAGTACAAGATGGAAAAGGAACAAAAAAAGTTTACAGTAAAACTGGCGATTCCTTCCTCCTGCTCTCCACCCCCAGCCACCGCGTCTTTCCTAGAAGCAACTTCTGCTAGTGGTTTCTTGTGCAGCTTTCTAGAGACGCTAAGCATGTGCAAGTACATGTGTCCCCCTCCTCAACACACTTTCTTTTCTTTTCTTTCCTTTATTTATTTATTTATTTATTTATTTACCTTTTTTTTTTTTTTAACCCAAGGCTAATATCTCCTGTCAAAGCCCTGACAGAAAACAGATGGCCCCCATAAAGTGACTCATTTGAGTTGAGCATAATGAACAATGGTTTACAGAAGTGTGGACAGGACATAGGAGAAGCACAAGGGACAGTGTGATGCCTGGGGCCAGCCACAGCGCGGGGACGGGCAGTGACTCCTGTGAGCCGCACGGCCAGTGGACCATCACAGGGAGGAAGCCAGGGACATAAGCCCCCACCCTGCCTTTCCTCTCTCCCTCTGTCCTCATGCTGCAATACTGAGAATCCAGCCTGAGCCCCAGAACAAGACTGTCTGTTGATGTTTACAGAGGTGACTCTCAGGTAGGGCAGGCAGGGGGGAAGGAGGAGGGCAAGCAGTGGCACAACCCTCCTGTGGGCACTCAGCACCTGGATCCACATTTTACTGGTTTCCACTTAACAGTCTGCCTCTACCTCTAGCCTCAGTCTCCTGCTGGCCTAGAGCACTTTGTAGTATTCCTGTTGTGGAATACAATATCACACATATAGCATACCTAATATATACATGTATATCATACAGATTAATACAAGCTACATGTATACATTCATATATATATATATATATATATATATATAACTGATGGACTTTTTATTTTTATTTTTTATTTACAAAAAATACTTATTTACTTATTTGGGAGAGAGAGAGAGAGAGAGAAAGAGTGCATTACATGGGAGCAGGGGTGGAGGGGTGGGTAGGAGAGAGAAAGAAGCAGATTCCCCGCTGAGCACAAAGCCCATTGCAGGGCGGATCACAGGGCTGGATCTCAAGACCCCGAAATCATAACCTGAGCCAAAATCAAAAGTCAGATACCCAGATGCCCCGTCCACACTGATGGACTTGTATGATTGTTTACAATCTTCTGCTATTCCAAACAATGCTGCAAGGCATATCCTTTTACTGAGTCATTTCACACGGCAAGGAAACATACAGAATAAATTTCTGGGGCAGAGATGGCTGGATCAAAGAATGTATGCTTTTAAAATTTTGATAGACACTGCCACATGCCCCCGCATCAAGCTGGTACAAATTCACACGTGCCTCAGCAATGGATAAGGTTTCTGTGCAGTGTTTAAACAATGGGTTATAAAGAAAGACATGAATAAACTTCTTAGAGCATCTCTCTAGCAGTGTCTGTCACCTTCACAAAATATAAATCCCTCTTTTTGGGGGAGGGATATTATGAAAATATGCATTTCCTCCTTGTTTTCTGTCATTTATTTCAGAATTATTCAGCATGGATAAAATTTCTACACTCTTTTTTTTCAAGATTTTATTTATTTGACAGCGAGAAACACAGCGAGAGAGGGAACACAAGCAGGGGGAGTGAGAGAGGGAGACGCAGGCTTCCCGCTGAGCAGGGAGCCTGATGTGGGACTCGATCCCGGGTCTCCGGGATCATGACCTGAGCCAAAGGCAGTCGCTTAACCAACTGAACCACCCAGGCGTCCCAAATTTCTGCACTCTTGAATGGAGTTCTGCTCATTCTTTGGGAATAGCTTTGTGTCACCTGAAGTTACAAATAACAACCTCAGCTTAAAAATTAAAAGTTTCTAGTTTATCTTCCTAGACATGAACAATTCAACTGTATTAAAAAAAAAAGAAGACAACTTGGAGACAGTTAAGGAAACCATATATGTGTTGGGCATCAGGGAACTCCAAAAAAAAAAAAATCATCGTTAATCCCACTACGTAAGACTGTGTTGCCGGAGCATATAAGAAAATGTTCCTACTCTCTAAAAAGGCAGTGTGGAATCCCCAGAAGTGTGAAATATCAGATGTCTGCAATTTACCCCAAAACACCTTAGGAAAAAAAAATGGATCAAATATACAAACATGAACAATCATTAACTCTAGACACTTTCTCATATGCTCAGGAACTCTCATAAGGAAAAATCTTAACAAGGAGTCCAACCAAGATAATAATCAGCATTTTACCCTTTATTCAAAGGTTAAGACCTCTTCCCTCTCCTCCTCTGGCTTCTGCTCCTCCACCTCAGCCCAGCCCGGTGCCGGTGATCCACAGCACCCTGACAAGCAGAGCCTCTTCACTCTCTATATGGTCCTCTTGGGCGAGGGTGTAAAACGGCTCCAGCCTGGCTTTCCCTCTGCTGAGTGGCAAACCCTTGTTCCATGGAAAATCCTTAACCCTCCAACAAACCTGGAAATGTAAGCTCCCTGTTCTGTCTTACATGCAGCTTCAGCCTCTTCAGGCCCAAGTTCAGCAGGCATGAAAGACCACCTCTCCAAGTGGTCTTGGAACACACACCAAGCTCACTAGAGTGCCGCGGAGGCCCACCTCTCAATATTTGTAGTTTGCAAATAGTTTCCTGTCCTCTCCTCCCTGGAGATGGGGGAGTGAGAGAGTATCAGCACTCTCCGAAGAAATCCTATAAACCCTCTCAATATATGTCTCGGATAAGAGAATTTCCCTCACCATTATATTCCCCCAACCATGATATTGAATATATCTTAGTATTATTAAACTTTTACTTTCCATCAAATGCATTTAGAGTTTTGTTCGTATTTACATAGTAGGGTTTATGACATTCAACTCCATTTCATTTATAATTGTGCTAGAGAACATTATTTTATTATGTTATTATGGTGGCTTAACAGAGCAAACATTTCTTTTCTCAAACAGCTTCTGAGAGTCAGGAATCTAGGACTGGCTTATTTGGGGGGTTCTAGCTTGGGATCTCCCGTGAGGCTGCAATCGAGATGTCGTTCAGGACTGCAGTCATCCAAAGGTTTGAGTGGGGCTGGGGGTTCTGGTTCCAGGAGGGCTCACTTACCTGGCTGAGCCTCAGTTTTTCTCAGGTTGTTATCTGGAGACCTCCGTTTCTCACCAAGTTGTCTTCTCCGTAGGACTGTTCAAAATACAGCAGGCTGGCTTTCCCCTGAGTGAGTGATCTGTGGGAGCAAGAAAGAAGCCATGATATCTCTTATGACCTAGCCTCAGAAGTGACATGCCGTGCTCCTGCCATAAGCTGTCCATCATGTGGATCAACCATGGTACACGGAGGAGGAGACAGAGGTGTGAATATCAGAAGGCAGGGACCACTGGGGCTATCTTAGAGGCTGGCCACCTTACCTATTAACGTTATCCTGCCTGTGCTCAGAGCTGTCAGTGTAGACTGTGACTCCTGGACCCGTCCCCCACAGAGTCGTATTCCACGTTGGGGAGATCCTTCCAAGATTTTGAATGTGACCCTTGGTCACTGGGTACCAATACCTAGTAAAGTCTGCGTCTCTCAGAGGTCATAGTGATAATAGCACCATCACTCTCTTTGTGCTGAGTAGGGGCCAGAGGACACATTTTCCAGACAGACCCGGTTCTGAGCTTCCAATCTCCTCTCAAAGCACCTGGTGCTCTCCTGTGCTCTCTTGTGCTCTTACCACGGAATCTCTTACTACAAAAGAAGGCCCTGGGGGGGGGGGGTAGCATGCAGACACAAAAAACTGAATTCCAGCAGGGATTAGGCTCAAATCCGGGTGCTTCTAATTGCTCCCTCCCCACCCCAAAGCACAGGGATAAGGAGCTCTATCTGTAGTGATCAGCATGAGAAATGGGGACAAGGTGGGGAAGGGGTGTGCACTTGAGTTGGGGCAGATGATGTCTATTTTCCTGTAGTAGGAAAAGTGAATCCTAACACAAGGAGATTTCGGTGGATGAGAAGAGAAGGCACCAAAAGCAAAAGTACAGAGGACACACTCTACTCCCTACTGAGGACCTTCAAGGAATCTAAGAATCCAGTGGTCCTGCCACATCAGGGACCTGATCTCTCAGGAGAAAAAAGGGGTAAGAGAAAGGACCATTTCTTTTCTTTTCTTTATTTTCTTTTTAAGATTTTTATTTATTTATTTGACAGAGAGAGAGAGATCGCAAGTAGGCAGAGAGGCAGGCAGAGAGAGAGGAGGAAGCAGGCTCCCTGCTGAGCAGACAGCCCGATGGGGGCCTCGATCCCAGGATACTGAGATGATGACCTGAGCTGAAGGCAGAAGCTTCAACCCACTGAGCCACCCAGGCACCCTTAAGATTTTATTTTTACGTAATTTCTACATCCAACATGAGGCTTGAACCCACAACCCTGAGATGAAGATTCACATGCTCTACTGACTGAGCCAGTCTGGCACCTCAAGGAAAATGGCTTTTTGAGTCTAGGGAGAAATTATCTACTTGGCACTTGTACAAACTCTTTTTTTTTTTTTATGATTTTATTTATTTGACAGAGAGAAACACAGCTAGAGAGGGAACATAAGCAGGGGCAGTGAGAGAGGGAGAAGCAGGCTTCCCGCCGAGCAGGGAGCCCGATGTGGGACTCGATCCCGGGTCTCCGGGATCATGACCTGAGCCGAAGGCAGTTGCTTAACCAGCTGAGCCACCCAGGCGCCCCAGCACTTGTACGAACTTAAATAAATTCCATTTCGGTTTGCACATCAGTTGCTTGTAATTCTGGTTTGTACAAAGTAGTTTCCCCGGGGGGTAAAAATGGGCACTGAGAAGTAGCAGGGGCTGGGACAGTACTGTGTGAGAGCAGCTCTTGGGCGTCGTTCCCTCTCTGCCAAGGGTTTACCATGTCCACGTTTTGGAATATAATTTAGCCCACCCCCAAACTCAGCGAGACGGCATTGCTGTTCTTATTCTATGGGTAAAGAAACAGGCCCTCCAGAGGATAGGTAGGTCCCTAAGCTATTCCGTCTTTTCTTCTTTTTTAAAAAGATTTTATGTATTTGTTTGAGAGAGAGCGCACAAAGCAGGGGGAGCTGCAGAGGGAGAGGGAGAAGCAGGCTCCCTGCTGAAAAGGGAGCCCGATGTAGGGCTCAATCCCAGGACCCTGAGATCCTGACCTGAGCTGGAGGCACTGAGGGAGCCACCTGGGCACCCCTCCCTAAGTTATTATTATTTTTTTTAAATTGTATTTATCTATTTGACAGAGAGAAGCACAGCTAGAGAGGGAACACAAGCAGGGGGAGTGAGAGAGGGAGAAGCAGGCTTCCCGCCGAACAGGGAGCCTGATATGGGGCTCGACCCCGGGACTCTGGAAAAATGACCTGAGCCAAAGGCAGATGCTTAATGACTAAGCCACCCAGGCGCCCCTGTAACTTTTTCTTAAAACTCGAGCGGTGGTCCATACCCAGACAGAGTTCACATTCTGGTGGCTGCAAAATTATCTCCTGAGCTGCTGAAGCTGGATTTCCAACAGGGCTGCCATTTTCCTTACAGACCATTATCTACTGCCCCTCTTCAGCAACAGCTTCCAAGTTACTAAACTCTCTGACCAGAAAATAAAGCGTGATCTGAACAGATTCACTCCCTCTGTGGGTCATTCTCATTTCTTGTCCTGCCCTCCACTAATGGTGGGCTTATTACTATTCACCCGTGGCTGTAGGGGTTGGCCATCATGTAGTTTCCACAGGGGCATTCCCACAGTGGTTGTGGGGAAGCCAAAAGTATAGGAATGAGGTGTGTCTTTTCAAATAGCATTTAACTGGATATATTTAAAGCCCATGTGAGACACCCCATTTTTTGAGACACCCCATTTTTTTAAAAAGTGAATTTAGTTCGTAGATTTTTTTTTTGCCATTCCTTTGTTTGTGGACATATTTCTTCTTTATCAAGGTTTTTCTTCCCCATTTCTTTTCTCCTTTCTTGCCTTTTGTTGGACTAATGAGGTTTCCTTGGTTCTTTCATTGATTAGAAGGAGGACATTGTATTTCCACATCCATTTCTGTGACTAGGTGAAAGTTTTTGTTTAATATGAATACCTATGTTTTTCTTTTTCTTTTTTTTATTTTTTATTTTTTAATTTTATTTGACAGAGAGAAACACAGCCAGAGAGGGAATGCAAGCAGGGGGAGTGAGAGAGGGAGAAGCAGGCCTCCTGCCGAGGGCAGGGAGCCCGATGTGGGACTCGATCCCGGGTCTCTGGGATCATGACCTGAGCCGAAGGCAGTCACCCAACCAACTGAGCCACCCAGGCGCCCTAAGTATGTTTTTCTATAAAAGTCAAAAGTTGATTAAAATGGTGATCCTTCTCCTCCTCTAAAAACATAGAATGCCTTATTTTCCCTCTGTTATTTTTCTCCTACCCTCCCTATTATAGTTGTCTAGTATTTTAATTCCTCCATGTTTTTAACCTCTCAATAGTTATGATTTACCATCCATCAAGGATAAGATTGCCAACATGTTTTGTCACTCTTGGCCCATGACTGCTTTTCCTAGCCCATTCTTCCTTTCTGGTTCATTTTCTTTTTTGCTAAAGTAATACTTCTGAAATGCTGTCAAGTTCTTTTTCTTTGATGTTCTGTGATAAAACTCTAATGTCTCTAGCCAAGGTGAGGATTATCTTTCATCACGTTGCGTGATACTGGATGTATCCCTTTAATGCTGGAAACACTCGGCCATTATTTCTCAAAAGGGCAATGTCATAAAAGTGTAAGGACAACATGACATAGGATGGTGAAGGAGATGTGGGCACTGAGATCTAAATGATGAGGCAGAAGGAAGAGCAAAGTAAGAGCCTGGTGGGATTTGGGAATTGAAGGAAGGTCCCTGAGTCTGGGGTATGGGGAGTGAGGGGTATGGTGGGAGATTAGGTGAGATCAGAGACGGAGGGCTCTGTGGGTTATTCCTGGGAGTTTGAGTGGAGAGATGAAGGAGTTTGGCATGAGCTTTTTTAGTGGACACCTAGCTGTTCTCCAGAGCCTACTGATTGTTTCCTAGGCTCCAGGTGGTATTATCTGCCTTAGAGTTAGGTGTGACCGTATAGCCGCCTTCCAAACAATGAAATGAGAGCAGAAGCAATGTACACCACTCCCAATCCCAGCCTATAAAACACTTGCATGAATTTTCCTCTGTGCTCTTTTTGGTCTCCTGGGATGAAAGCAGCCATAACAGTCATGAAAGTTACATGTTGCAGATGGCGGAGTTGCCATCAGGTTGGGTGCCCAAGTGACTTTCTGGAGCGGAACTTCCAACCCTATCCTTGACTCAACCATCCCGACCCAGAACAGCCCTGCGCTGTTCAGCGGGAAAGAAACCAGCATCTTGTTCTCCAAACCCTGGACTCTGTGTTATTACAGTTGAGCCTGGTGAATGCTGCCCAGAGCAAAGAAAGCAGAAGTCCCATGACTCACATGAAGGAGGGCTTGAATGTTCAGAGTAGTCTTCGATTTTTTGATTAATAGTGCCAGAAACAGAATGGCTTGCTGAGGGTGTGCTGCTCTTCAACACATAAGCGATCACAACCCAGAGGAATTAGCTGCTCTTCCCAAAGACACTCAATGCCAAAGACCAGATTATAAACCAGAGCTCCCAGTTTCTAGTCCAGGTTCTGTTTTGGGGACAGCAGGAAGGGAGGTGGGGAGAGTTGGAGGAGGAAGGTAAGTAAGGCTGCACTTGCATTCATTGACCACCTGAGGGCTGTGCTGGTCACTGGTGCTTTAGGAAATATCTGGCAAGAACTTTCATTCTTTTTTTATTTTTTTTTTTTAAAGATTTCATTTATTTGACAGAGAAATACAGCTAGAGAGGGAACACAAGCAGGGGGAGTGAGAGAGGGAGAAGCAGGCTTCCTGCTGAACAGGGAGCCCGATGCGGGTGGGTCTCAATTCCGGGACTCCAGGATCAAGACCTGAGCTGAAGGCAGATGCTTAACGACGGAGCCACCCAGGGACGCCTGCCTTGTGTTTTATAGTATCTCTTTCTAGAAGCTGCCTGTACCCTGGTTCGTAAAGCCCTTTCAACTTCAAAGCCAGCAGCTGCTGGTCAAGTCTTTCTGATGATGCCATTTCTCCATTTCTGACTCTTCTGATCCCCTCCTCCACATTTAAAGGACCCTTCTGATTACCCTGGGCCAAACTGGATAATCCAGGATAATCTCCTTATTTGAAAGTTGGGTGTTTGGCAACCTTAATTCTATCTGCAACCTTAATTCTCACCTTATCATATAACCTAATATATTCACAGGTGCTGGAAATTAGGATTGGGACATTCTTGGGAGCCATTATCGTGCTGACCATAAAGGAATAAGGACATGAAACATCTACTGGAACCCAGAGGAGGTAGCTGTGTGAGGTCATGTGACAGGAGTATGACCTTTAGTAGAGAACTGAGTCCCCCAAATTAGAAGCGGCAGATATCATCTGTCCAGTTTTCTACCTGGCCACAGGGCACCAGGAAGCAAAGGAAAGATTTATTGTACTTTTTTGGTAATCAGTCCTGATTAGCATGAGAAACTAGGGTTGCTTCTATACAAGATGATAGTAAAGAGAATTTCTAGAACTCAGGGTATTTAGTTGGGCATCTCTTAGTACTTCTGTGTCCTATAATAACCATGGAAATCACAGCACCTGCAACCCACCACAGCAGGGAAAATTAAGGGCCCAAAGGTCTGGGTTACTCTACCAGACAATCAACTTGGGCCAGCCCAAATGCTGTCAAGGGATGAGGGAAATGTAGAACGGGTGTGGAGGAGAGAGAGTGATTATCAGGAATGACCAGGGGCCAGCTACAACAGCAAGGACTCCTGTTTCTGAAATCTTCCAGAGAGTCTGCAACTGGGTACCACCTTAACAGACTCTGATTCAGACACAGACATCCCTCTAGGGCAAGCAGTAGGGCATCTTGTACCCACAAAAACCCGAAATCTCTACCATATAGTACAGGAGTCAATACAGTAAAGAGCAAGTGGATTGGAGTGGTAGGAAAGATGGGTTATATCTGATGCAAATCTATATTCATCCTTAGATTTCCTCAGCACTGACAGCCTCCAGGACTCTGCTGGCACCACTAGAGATCGACCATCAGTCTCTCTGGGAACACTTGGTCCTTCACCTTGATTGCCACTAGACTGAACATCCACGAACCCAAATTTCCTGGCTCCTCCCACAACTCCTAGACTCCGGTGAAATGCCTTACTGATTCTCACTATAGAAAAGGCCATGTGACAACATCTGAACTGTTGGGGAGTCAACTTTCTGCAGACTGGGTCTCTGCCAATGGAAAACAGGAGATGGGAGGGAGATTGCAGATAAATACCCCTTCCTCCTCCCTCCCGTGGCCTACTCCAAAGTGCCATTTCTCTCTGCAGCCTGCTTGGAGCGGAACCATATGCCAACCAGACATGCTTGTTGAGTAACCTGCTGTGATCTTGGAGGCTTCTCGTAAAGTATCAGCCAGAATGACAACGTACCATTTCACACTTCCTCATGCCTTTCTTACTTTGCTTCCCCTTTCCTCATCTCCACTGCGCTGCTATGTCTTCCAACTGGAATGGTTAATTTTATATGTCCATTTGTCTGGGCCATGGTGCCCAGATACATGGTCAAAGCTTTTTCTGTGTGTTTCTGTGAGGGTGTTTTTTGGATGAGATGAACATTTGGATCAGTAGACTTTGAGTAAAGAACATCATCCCCCCTCCATATGTGGGTGGGCCTCATCCAATCAACTGAAGGCCTGTAGAGAACAAAAGGCTGACTTCCTCCAGGCCAGAGAGAATTCTGCAGCAGACAGCCTTCGCGTGTCAAATGCAGTGTCAAGCTTTCCCTGGCTTCCAGCCTGCTGGCCCACCCTGCAAATTTTGGACTTGCAGCCGCATAATTGCAGAAGCCAATTCCTTAAAACAAATCATTTTTTGTATAAATACACATTCTACTCATTCTGTTTCTCTGGAGAACCTTGGCTAATAATATCAAGGAAGGCTCCAGCCCTTTCATCCTTGCTTCAGCCTCTGTTTTAGAGGGAATTAATCTAGCCAAGACAAGGTCCCTGCCTTTCATGGACCCAACACCTCATCTCCATCCCTATGTGATTTTAAAACTGAGGCCCTAGACCCTAAGGGCCAAGCTCCAGGTCCATACTGACTGCCCTAGTGTCTTTATCCTTCTTACCACACTGGATTTGGGTTCCTTATTCTCTCTGGGACTTGAGAATTTCCCATTACTTACTATAGTCCTATTATTTTGTAATAAAATTTCTTTTCATTAATCTCCTTTTTTTCATTCCTCAACAAGTATTTTTAATATTCTCATCCACTATTCAGTATCTCTTTCTATTTGTAGCAGGAAGGTAGCCCTGTCTCTATAGAGTATATTGACTGGATTTCCTCATGCAATTTGTCCTTATACATATGAAATTGTCAAACTGTAACAAATTCTTCACATGTGTGTGTGAGGCTCACAATTTCCATCATAAGGGTATTCCATTTCGCGACCATTTCATTAGTGTTGGATAGTTAGACTGATCTCCCTTTTTACTGTTAAAATTCATTTTAGGTGAATATATTTATGGATAAAACCTTTTGGTATTTTGTATTATGCCCCTAGAATAGACTCCAAAAAGTAGAATCACCACATCAAAGAATACAAACATTTTAAAATCCAAATCGCTCTCATCAATTATGCCTCTGTGTGACTTCACTCTAGACATCTCGACTGAAGTTTGGCATCCGCATGTCTCTTCCAACTTTGATCTGTTCCTTGGGTGAATTCTTTAGATAGCTACTCTCATCCATTAAAGATTTCTTTTTACTAGTTTAAATCTCAGAGGGCAGGCATCTTCAACTTGTATCTTTCTGGTTGTAAGGACACAGTTATGTTCATGAACAAAATACTCTGCATAGTCTTAATATAGCTCTTGTTTTGGATTACACCTTAATGTCATGATACATGTGTAGATATTTCCCTTTTGCTTCCTAGAAAACACACATTGCAGCAGCATGGTTAAGGGTCTGCGCTCTGGGGTCTGACCTGCCTGGATACAAATCAGAGCTCCACTGCTCACTTGCCTTGTCACTTTGGCAAATCATTTACCCACACTGAGCTTTAGATATTTTAACTGTTAAATGGAAGTTACAATAGTACCTAACTCAAAAGGCTGCTGTGAGAATGAATTGAGATAACAAATCTAAAGCCCTGGATACACACAAAAGAAGACACACAATCAGCCCTCGGAAGTGCAGCTGTTATTAACAATTGGACTTCTGCCCCTCATGGACCCTCCCTGTGACCCCTGGAACCTGGTGGCAAACAGTGGCAGTGGGGAGCCTAGTTCTCCCCACAGGGCTCAGTTTGTCATCCCCTCTTTTCTGTTTCTAATAGCACTTTACAGATGGACTAAGTGTAACATAATTATTTGTTTCATTCTATTTTCCTTTGAGCCTTAAAAAAATTTTTTTTTTTAGTTTTTTAATAGTTAAAATATTATACGGGTGCCTGGGTGGCTCAGTCTGTTGGGTGTCTGACTCTTGGTCTGGGTTTCTGTCATGATCTCAGGGTCCTGAGAGCAAACTCTGCATTAAGCTCTGAGCTCAACACAGAGTTGGCTTGGGATTCTTTCCCCTTCTGCTCCTCCCCTGCTCTCTCTCTCTTTCTCCTTCTCAAATAAATAAATAAATAAATAATTTTAAAGCTAAAACATTATAGATACCACTAAATTCCCTTTTATCCCAGTTTTTAAATTGTGGTACAAACACATAACACAAAACTTACCATCTTAATCATTTTTCTTTCTTTCTTTCTTTCTTTTTTTTTTAAGATTCCATTCACCCATTTGACAGAGAGAAAACACAGCCAGAGAGGGAACACAAGCAGGAGGAGCGAGAGAGGGAGAAGCAGGCCCCCAGCCGAGCAGGGAGCCCAAAGTGGGGCTCGATCCCGGGACCCCGGGACCATGACCCGAGCCAAAGGCAGTTGCCCAACCAACCGAGCCACCCAGGCGCCCCCATCTTAACCACTTTTAAGTGTACAGCACAGTGGTATTAAATACATTTATAATATTGGGCAACCATCACCACCACCTATCTCTAGAACTCCTTTCATCTTGTAAAACTGAAACACATGCCCATTAGACAACTCCCATTGCCCCCTACCCTGCCCCTGGCAACCAACATTCTAGTTGGTCTCTGTGAAGTTGACTCCAAGTACCTCATATAAGTGGACTCATACAGTGTTTGTCTTTTTGTGACTGGCTTATCTCACTTAGCATGAGGTCTTTAAGGTTCATCCATGTTATAGCATGTGTCAGTTTCCTTCCTTCTTAGGTTGAGTAATATTCCATTGTATATACTTAATACATTGTGCTTATTCATCCACACTAAAGCCACTTTGATGGCACTTTTATTCTCCAACCCTTCTCCATCACACCCAAGGTGATCACAGTCATGATCTAAGATGTTTTTCCTTCCAGAATTAAAAAAAATTTTTTTATTCAAATATTTGTACTCACAGAAAATGCATGGAATATGTGTGGGACATATTCCATATCAGACAACTTGTAATATTTTGCATCTTGTACTTTTCACTTAATGTTTTTGCATTTATCCATGCTGATATATACAGATCTTGTTACTCCATTTTCATACTGCATAATTTTCCATTTTATGTATATATTCCAAGTTTTATTTACCCATTTTTCTATTGATCCTTTGGATTTGAGCCCAGTTGCTTTTGATGGCTTTCTGATACTTTAAAAATACATTGAAAAGGGATGCCTGGGTGGCTCAGTTGGTTAAGTGGCTGCCTGGGCTCTGGTCAGGATCCCAGAATCCTGGGATCGAGTCCCACACTGGGCTCCTTGCTCAGACAGGACTCCCCTTCTCCCTCTGCCTGCTTTGCATACCACTCCAGCTGCTTGTGATCTCTCTCTGACAAATAAATAAAATCTTAAAAAAAAAAACATTAAAAATATTTTGTTTGTTTTTTTCAATCCTTCGAGGGAGAGCTGGTTCTGCCTTTGTTTATAGCTCTTCACTCTGCAAACCAAATATTCAAGAATATATCCACAGAATTTTTTTACAATGTCAAGTTCCAAATAAAATGTCAATAAAATTTTCCACCAGAGAGAGAGAAAATCAACTATGTTTTCTGACTTCAAGTCAGCAAAATTAGGAATAGAAAAACTAACTTTATTTTTTTTAATTTTATTTATTTGAAAAAGAAAGAACATGAGGGGGGAGGGGCAGAGGGAGAAACAGACTCCCCAGTAAGCACAGAGCCACACGCAAGAATCAATCCCAGAACCCCAAGATCACAACCTAAGCAGAAATCAGATGTTTAACCAACTGAGCTACCCAGGTGTCCCAGAAATAACTGACTTTAATGAGCACTTAATAAGTACGAGGCACAGATCTAGATGCTTTGAATATGTTAAGCCAGTAAATCTCATTTAATCAGCACAATAACCTCATGAAGTAGGAACAGTATTATTACCATAAACAAATGAGAAAATGGCAATGACTTGCCCAAGTTCTCATAGGTTTTTTGTGGTGGAACGAGGATTCAAAACAGAGCAGCAGTCTGATTCCATGGTTCTTAATCATTTCATGATAATACTATATTGAAAGCAGAATTTTAAAAAGACAGAATACTTTCAAATTAAAAGTCAAAGGGAGAATAAGTGAATTGGAAGACACTCTAAAAGATTCTGTAGTATGGGGAAGCAAAAAGAAAAGAAAAGAAGACAAAAGTAGCCTGAAATCCTTGAAATACATCCACTGGACAACTGGAAGCTTAACTTTACCGAATGAAAGTCAACGGAGAGGGAAGATGTAGGAAGTGAGAAGCAATAGCAAATGTAAAACATCTTCATAAATGTAATTCTGAGTTGGTAGTGAATTTCTTATTAACATAGTTGGTGCGTTATTTTGAAAATGAAATGAAATATTGAAACAAGTGGTATCCAAAATAGGGTGCACATGCCCTAAAAGGTCAACAAAATGATGTGTTTGTGCCCAGAAAGAAAACATCAGGATTAGTCATCTTTACATGAGATTTATCTATTTTTATCTTTTTGTATACATTTTGTCATTTGTATAACATGTTGGAAAGTGATGTGTGTCTATAATTTATAAATGAATAAATAAATAGATATTACAGATGGATGCTCAATGTTTATTCACTGGATATTTGAAAAATTGGGACAGCATTTCTAGACAAAAATAACAAATGAGACTGGGCTGGGATTTATACAGTGGGAAATAAAAGTGGGGATCTTTTCTGCGAAAGAATGGAAATACTGAAAAACTACAGAATTTATTAGAAAATGTTATGGCTATATGTCTGTTGAAATTTAAGGATACTGACCAAAATTAGTATACATATCGAATACCTTCTGAACAAGCAGAGGTAAAAAGATAAACCTTTATCAATCTGACATTAGTCAAGAAAGAAGGGGGGAAAGCTAAGAATAAGGAATAAGGGTGTTGTGTGGGGGTTGAATGATAGCCCCCCCCAAAAGGTATGTTCACATCCTAATCACCGGGATTTGTAAATGTGACCTTATTTGTAACAAAAAGTCTTTGCATGGGGTGCCTGGGTGGCTCAGTTCATTAAGAGTCTGCCTTGGCTCAGGTCATGATCACAGGGTCCTGGGGTCATGGAATTCTGGGATCCAGCCACACATCTCACTCTCCCTCTGCCACTCTCCCTGATTGTGCTCTCTCACTCTCTCTCTGTCAAATAAAGAAATAAAATCTTCTTAAAAGATTTTAATAAATAATAAATAAATAATAATAATTAAATAAATAATAAATAAATAAATAATAAAATCTTCTTCTCTGTCAAATAAAGAAATAAAATCTTTTAAGAAGGGGCAGAGGGAGAAGCAGACTCCCCTTTTAAGAAGATTTTATTTCTTTATTTGACAGAGAGAGAGATCACAAGTAGGCAGAAAGGTAGACAGAGAGAGAGGAAGGAGGAAGCAGGCTCCCTGCCTAGCAGAGAGCCTGACGTGGGCCTCGATCCCAGGACCCTGAGATCATGACTTGAGCCCAAGGCAGAGGCTTTAACCCACTGAGCCACCCAGGCACCCAGAAATAAAATCCTTTTTAAAAAGTCTTTGCATGGAGCACCTGGGCGGCTCAGTTGTTAGGCTTTGTCGGCCTTCTGCTCAGGTCCTGGGTTCCAGCCCTGCATCAGGCTCCCTACTCGGCAGGAAGCCTGCTTCTCCCTCGCCCACTCCCCCTCCTTGTGTGCCCTCTCCTGCTGTGTCTCTCACAAAAAAAAAAAAAAAAAAAGTCTCAGCACATGATACACATGGAATGAAGTTAAATATCCCTCAATGAGATCACCCTCAACTATGTGGGTAGGCCCTAAATCCAAATCCAATGCTAAGTGTCAGACACGCAGGGAGAGAGGACTGCTGGCCAGAGGAAGACAGAGGAAGAGATCACAAGATGCAGCTGCAAGTCTAGGAATGCCAACAGCCACAGAACCCGGATGAGGCATGGGATGAACTGTCCTCCAGAGCTTCAGGAGGGAACTTGGCCCTGCCAACACCTGCATTCCAGACTTCTGGTCTCCAGAACTACAAAAAAACAGTTTCCAGATTTTTTTGAAGTTCACCCCTTTGTAGTAATTTGTCACAGCAGCCTTAGTAAACTAGTATAGATGATAAATAGAAAAGCAGTAATAGCTGGTAGAAATAAGCCCACATTTATTGATCATCACAAGCAGGTAGGAACCTATTCAGACTAGCAGATTGGATTAAATAAAGCAATACAAAGTCCAGTTATAGGCTGATGACAAGAGGTGGAGGGAAAAAAGTGGTTGCCAAGGTTGTAAATATAAGGGTAGAGAGGACAGAGTGGTCAATTATTAACTGAAGAAAGTTGGGGTAGCAATATTAGGTCAGACCATATGAAATTTAATATGATAAAAAACTAATGAGAATAAAAAGTGCCCATATGGGGCGCCTGGGTGGCTCAGTTGGTTGGGCGACTGCCTTCAGCTCAGGTCATGATCCTGGAGACCCGGGATCGAGCCCCACATCGGGCTCCCTGCTCGGCGGGAAGCCTGCTTCTCCCTCTCTCACTCCCCCTGCTTGTGTTCCCTCTCTGGCTCTGTTTCTCGCTGTCAAATAAATAAATAAAATCTTAAAAAAAAAAATTAAAAAAAATTAAAAAAAAAAAGTGCCCATACATAATTATCCAGACAAGACTCTCAAGGGGGCTTTATTTATGCGTAAGTAAAGTTAAAACAGAAAGTAACAAGCTGGAGGGAACGTAGGCTAGGCTAAGGCCTTATTTTCCTAATGCATAAAGAACAATCAATAAGAAAAAGACAAAAACTCTTAGAAAAAAAAGGGCTGGGGATACAAACAGATGTTCCTAGAAAATGCTCAACTGCAGCAGGACAGAAAGAAATGGAGTTTTAAACTATGCTGAAATACCATTTTTATCTACTTAACTTATTTATTTAAAATTTTTTATTATTAAAGTATAGTTGACATATGTCCTATTAGTTTCATGTGTACAACATCATGACTGGATGATTCTGTACATTATACACACTAACCACGGTAGAGCGGTCACCTTCTGTCACCACACTATGTTATTTGAATATTATTGGCTGTATTCCCTATGCTGTACACTTCTCATCCCCGTGACTTACGTTGTAACTGGAAGTTTGTACCTCTTAATCACCTTCCCCATTTTAAAATTATCAGACTGGTAAAGACCTAATACGTTAACTGAACCCTGGGTTAGATGGTGGTTAGGGTGTGATAAAACAGCCCCTCTCACACGTATAAGCAGCAGTGCAAATCCATGGAACATCGGACAATTTGGCAATAAGGAATAAAATAACACAAGCATATTCTTTTCGACCTACCAATTTCACTTCTCCTAATTTATCTACAGATACAAACAAAATGATGTATGAAAGGAGCTATTAATTATACTACTATTTATAAAAGCAAAAGACTGATTATAATTCAGTGAACAGTCATAAAATACAAATGCTGTGTGCAACTATTAAAAAGAATGAGGCTTCTCAGGATGTAGTGATTCATAATCATCTCCAAAATATATTATTCAGTGAAGGGCAGGATAGCATGCACAATATGCTGCTCTTTTATCAGAAGGAGTTACAACTACACAAGTGCGATTTATCCGTAGTTGCTCATACATGCACAAAATCTTGCTGGAAGAATAGGTAAAAAGACAACTGGTTACACTGACTGCCCTGGAGGACAACTGAGAGGCTGGTGGAATGGGAGGGAGACTGACACCAACAAACCAAACAACAGCTGCCAACCCACCACGACCACCTCTCACCTCCATAGAAAGAAAAGAAACTATAGAGATAACTGGCAATATTAAGAGCTGGGTCTTTTAAAATGACTAAGGGGTATCTGGGTGGCTCAGTCCGTTAAGCATCTGCCTTTTGCTCAGGTCATGATCCAGGCGTCCTGGGATTGAGTCCCACATCGGTCTCCTTGCTCATCAGGGAGTCTGCTTCTTCCTCTCCATCGGCTCTCCCCACCCTTGCACCAGCCCCACAACCCCCCTCCATCCCCAATCATGCTCACACATGCTGTCTCTCTCTTGCTCAAATAAATAAATAAGATCTGAAAAAAATAAAAAAAATAAAATTACTAACAGAACAAACTGCGGGGAGGGGGAGTTGATCAAAGAAAAGAGAGAATGTACAAATAATATTTGGTGAGATTTGTCTGTTCTAGGTCCCCACCTATTATGTGTCAAGACTGTGGATGACTTCCATGTCATCTAGAACGGGGTAAGGCATAGGTTTTCTTCCAAAGTCAAGCTGTCAAGAGAGGGCAGGAATCCACTCATCTCATCATCCTACAGAGGCATGCCAGGGATTGTCCTGCCCGCAGTGTGCGCCTGCTTCCCAGTGAGGGTCCCCCTTGTAACTTTCCTTTCCTTCTGAAGAGTGAAAATGTAGGAGCAACCTTGTCAGTGAAAGAACAAACTTATTGTCTGGTATCAGGAAAACTTGAGAAAGTAAAAAATTATTAGCAAAAACAAATCAGTATGAATCAAACTCTGTCTTCCTGGCCCCTCTCAATAAAAATACCAGGACAAGATGGTTCTAGACATGTGTGTTATCAATTAGAAATGGATCATTTTTAAAAATATAGACTATTCTGGAGGAGAGACAGAGACTGGGGCTTGAGAGACAGAGAGAGAGAAGGAATGATGATACTCATTTATATCCCCCCAATTTTGATATATTTGAGTTTTCATTTTCATTCAATTAAAATATTTTATAATTTCTCTTGTAAATCACTGTTGATGTCTGGGTATTTAGCAGTACTGTGTTTCATTTCCAGATGTTTAGAGACTTTCCCAATACCTTTGTTATTTACTTCTAGCTTCACCCCATTGAGGCCAGAGGACATACTTGTAATATTTCAATCTTGTTCAAAGTGTTGGGGTTTGTTTTCTGCCCCAGGATTCAGTGTATCATGATGAATGGGTGGGTAAAACAAGCTATATTCTGCTCTTGTTAAGTGGAGTGTTCTATACATGTCAGTTAGGTCAAGCTGGTGGACAGTATTCAGGTTTTTCATATCCTCATTGATTTTCTGTTTACTTGTTTTCTCAATTACTGAGAGACGATTGTTGAAGTCTTCAACTATAAATGCAGATTATCCTATTTCTCCTTCTAATTCTAACAGTTTTTGCTTTATCTATTTTGAAGTTCTGTTTTTAGATGCATATGCTTAGGATAGTTACATCTTTGTGCTAATGTGATCCCTTTTTCATTATGTAATGTTCCTCTTTATCCCTGGCAATAGTCTTTGTTCTCAAGTGTACTTTTTTTGTACTAATATAGCTCCTCCAGCTTTCTTTTGAGTGGTGCTTGCATGATCTCCCTTTTCCATCTTTTAACTTTTAAACCCTTTCTTTCTTCATTTTTGGAGTGAGTTTCTGGTAGACCATGTATTAGCTGGATCATGCTTTGTATCTAATCTGACAATTTTTGCTTTTCATTTTTATTTTATTTTTTTAAGATTTTATTTATTCATTTGACAGAGAGAAACACAGCTAGAGAGGGAACACAAGCACCGGGAATGAGAGAGGGAGAAGCAGGCTTCCCATGGAGCAGGGAGCCCGATGTGGGACTCCAGGATCATGACCTGAGCCAAAGGCAGATGCCCAATGACTAAGCCACCCAGGTGCTCCAATCTTTGCTTTTTAATTGGGGGTTCTCTCTGCCCATCTTTTTCAATAGCACTTGGTGGAAGCCAGTGGAAGAGAGCTTGTTCAGACTGTCTTGTGTCTGGGTGTCCATGGTTCCAAACCAGTGGTTCTCAACAGGGGTTTTTACCCCCAAAGGGATATCTCGTAACGTGTGAAGACGTTTTTGATGATCACGATGGTGGGAGGAGAGGCGGATACCACTGGAATCAGGAACGCTGCTAAATATTCTGCAATGCCTGGGACAGCCTTTCATAACAAATAATTATCCTGCCCAAAATGTTAATAGGGCTAACGCTGAGAAACTCTGTTCTAAACCACATGTTAAACCACACTCAGTCTTAAAGAATTCATTAAAATTTTAGCTGCTTTCCTCCTACCACTTTTATGGCAACCTCTTCCTCCCTTATTTTGACAAAAGTGAAACAGTTCATGTGTCCCATTTTTCCTTCTCCGGTCTTCTCAGTGTTCAAAATTCAGCTCACGTGGTTGCCTCAGCTTTCTGATGGGGTCTAGGAAAGTTACGATTCTGTAGATTATCTGTGCTTTTTTTCATTGCTAGTGTGGGAGTTGATATTCTCATAGCTTTGTATATTCTAAGAGGAAGTTAAACTTCCATTTGGTTTTTATTTTACTTATTTATTTTTAAAGATTTTATTTATTTATTTGACAGAGAGAAACACAGCCAGAGAGGGAACACAAACAGGGGGAGTGAAAGAGGGAGAAGCAGGCTTCCCGCTGAGCAGGGAGCCCATGTGGGGCTCCATTCCAAGCTGAAGGCAGACTTAACGACTGAGCCACCCAGGTGCCCCTCCATTTGGTTTTTCAATGATCAATTCTAAACCAGGAAAAGATCAGTTATCGACCAATCTCAACAAGGAACATGGATGCAAAAATTCCAAAGTGGTAGTGGTAGTATATATATAACAGAAATTTATACACAAAATAAAAATTTATATACAAATAGAAATTTATCTCATTCAGTGTTCAGAGATAAAAGAGTTAATCATTCATTCCATTGTTTTCTGCAGATAAGTCCTTTCTTCTTACTGAAATCTGATGGCAATTAAATTCTGATATTTTTGCAAGCTACTGTATGAAGAGGATGCTGGAGGCCATCACTATACAGCATACTGCAACATAAGGACTCTTTCATTCACCAGTCTGGTGCAGTGCCATATACAAAATAAATCATGGCCATGTAGAGTTTATCCCAAGAGTACAAGGATGTTCACCAGCAGAAAATATATCACTGTAAGCCAGTTCCTTAAGAGATCAAGGGAGCAATCCATATGATCATCTCAATAGAAGCAAACAATTTTTTCCTATAGAATTCAAAATCTATTCAGGATAAAAAAAATAAAAGCAACTCTTAACAAATTAGGACTAGAAGGGAATTTTCTTTTTCCTTTTTTAAAATTTTATTTATTTATTTGACAGAGAGAGACACAGTGAGAGAAGGAACACAAGCAGGGGGAGTGGGAGAGGGAGAAGCAGGTTTCTTGCTGAGCAGGAAGCCCCGCGGGGCTCAATCCCAGGACCCTGGGATCATGACCCAAGCCAAAGGCACACACTTAATGGCTGAGCCACCTAGGTGCCCCAGAGAAGGGAATTTTCTTAATCCAATAGAGAATCCTACCAAACATTTATCAATCAATACAATAAAATCAATACAATCAAACAAAAAATAAATAGCATTTATTTTTTAATTATTTTTAAAAGACTATTTATTTATTTATTTATTTATTTATTTATTTGACAGAGAAGGAGAGACAGTGAAAGAGGGAACACTAGCAGGGAGGGTGGGAGAGGGAGAAGTAGGCCTCCCACTGAGTAGGAAGCCTGATGCGGGTCTTGATTCCAAGACCCTGGGATCATGACCTGAGCTGAAGGTAGACACTTAATAACTGAGCCACCCAGGTGCCCCAGAGAAGGGAATTTTCTTAACCCAATAGAGAATTCTACCAAATATTTATAATAAAGAGCATTTAAAAGTGAATCCTAACCATATTTCCATGGGACTCAGTAATAAACGGATGCCTGCCCTACTCCTACTATTCAATCTTATACTGGAAGTTTTAATCAATACAATAAAATATGAGAAGGAGGTAAGATATAAGAATTCATAAGGATGAGAAAAGCTCAATATTTGTCAATTCAGAGAATCTATGACAAGATATTAGATCTAATAAGTCAGCAGTTTGCTAGCTACAGGTTCAATACGCAAAATCAGTATGTTGTCCTACAACATAACAACCAGTTAAAAATGTTAGAAAGAAAAGGGTACAATTCATAAAATCTATCAGATATCTAAGAATAAAAATAACATAGAGTTTGCTCTATCTTTATGGAGAAACATACAAACCATTCTGGAAGAATGAATCGAAAATCTGAGTAAGTGGAGAGATCTCCTACATGTGAGGAGGCTCAATAATGTGAAGATGCCCATTTGTTCCCATTTTAATCTAGGAGGTCAATGCGATTCTGATCCAAATTTCAATAGTTTGTTTTGTTTCTTAGTGGAACTCATATGGAAGAATGAAACTTGAAGAATAGCAAAAACAATTTTGATGCAAAAATGATGGGGTCATTAGCCTTACCATATGTCAAGACTTACTAAAATGCTGTGGTAAATACAAGAAACAAATAGACCAATAGAACAGATAGAGAGCCCCAAAACAAACTTTCATATGAACGAAAGTTTGAGAAATAACAGAAGTAAGATTATACAAGCCAATGGAGGAAAGGAAGTCAATAAATACTAATGGAATGACTGGTTTTGCACATAAAAATAAATGAGCTCTCCTGGCTTAGTTGGTTAAGCATCTGCCTTTGGCTCAGGTCATGATCTCAGGGTCCTGGGATGGAGCCCCATGTTGGGCTCCCTGCTCAGTGAGGAGTCTGTTTCTTCCTCTCCCCCGGCCCCTCGCCCTAGCTTGTTTCTCTCTCTCTCTCTCTCAAATAAAATACAATCTTTAAAAAATAGAAAATAAAATAATAAATTAGATCTCTACTTCAAACCATATAAAAAATAAACTGAAGTTGAATTAAAAACTACATTTGAAAATGCAAAACTGTAAAACTTTTAAGAAAAATAATTTGTCCATTTTTTCATTCATTCAACAAATATTTACTGAGCTTCTGTTCTATACCTAGCCTAGTAGAATATATCTAGCCTAGTACCTAGTACATAGCAGTGGATAAACAAAAGTCAATGTTCTTGAGATGGTTTGCATTCCCAACAAGCAAAGAGATATATGTCAGGTGATGGTAAGTGCCATGGGGAAAAAAAGAAAGCAGGATAAGGGGATAGAGTATACAGTGGGGCTGCTATTTTATAGGGGTGGCTGAGGAAGGCCGAGTTTGGCATGTGGATATCCAGGTGAAGAAATTTTTAGGCAGGGGGCGCCTGGGTGCTCTGTTGTTAGGTGTCTGTCTTTGGCTTGGGTCAGGATCCTAGGGTCCAGGGATAGAGCCCTGTGTCAGGCTCCCTGCTCCGCGGGGTCCTGCTTCTCCCTCTCCCTCTGTACCTGCTTGTGTTCCCTCTCACTGTATCTCTGTCAAATAAATAAATAAAATCTTGAACAATTTGTTTAGGCAGAATGACCCACCTGAGCAGTGGCTCTGAAGCAGCAGTATACTTGGTCATTGAGGAACAACAGGGCCAGTGTGTCTGGAGCAGGTGGGGGGAAAGAATGAGAGAAGAGAAGGTAAAAGAGGAGGTACAGGGATAGGGTATGCAGGGCCTGGAAGGCCACTGATAAGGACATCTGAAGGGTGTGGGGAACTGGAGGATCTGAGCTAAGGAATGACAAGACACAGCTAACAGTTTATAAGGATTACTCTAGGTACCTTGTGGAAAGTGGACTGGAGAGGGAGAAGGGTGAAAGGGACAGGGTGTCCAGTTAGTAGGCCATTCTAATAGTCCAGGCAAGAGATGATGACTTGTTTCTGGATGATAGTGGTGGAGGTAGTAAGAAGTGCATGAATTCTGATGTAATCGGTAGAGAAGCTATAATTTGCCTACATAAGATGGGAGAAAAGGGGAGAGGTCAAAGTGTAGAGATTCCAAGGCCCACGTGACTGGTTAACGGTGGTGCTTTTTAATAAGATGGTGAACCCTGCAGGAGGAGTAGGTTTGTGGGAGAGCATGAAGAATCTGGTTTTAAATATCTTAAGTTAAAGATGCTTATCAGACATCAAATACAAGCCTCAAGTAGTAGGGTAACTACTATATGAGTCTGGCGTTCAGGCAAGAAGGTGAAGCCACAGATGTCAATTTGAGAGTGGCCAGTCTATAGATGTATGAAACCATGGGCTGGATGACATCCCTGCATGAATTAATGTTCATAGAAGAAAGGAGGTCCCTGGGGTGCTCCAGTTTTAGACCTGGAAAGGAAGAGAAGGAACCAGTAAAGGAGCATTCAATGGGATTTGAAGAGAACCAAAGAGAAGGAGGGAGCAATTATGTCAGATGCTGCTGAGAAGCTGAGTGAGATGAGGACTGAGCATTTATCATTCGATTTGGCAAAGTGGAGGTCATCCACAGCCTGGCTGATCGTTTCAGTGAGTGGTGCTGATGAAGGCCTGTTGGACCTCATTTCAAGAAAGGACGGAAAAGCAAGAGGGAAGGATGAGTATAGATGATCTTTTTGAGGGGTTTTCTTGTAGAAGGAGGAGGGGAAATGAGATGGGAGTTGAGGGGGACATGTATTAAGGGAGTTTTGGGTTTTGTTTTTCTTTCTTTTTTTATTTATTTTTATTATTTTATTTATTTATTTTTTAAGATTTTATTTATTTATTTGACAGGGAGAAACAGAGCCAGAGAGGGAACACAAGCAGGGGGATTAAGAGAGGGAGAAGCAGGCCTCCCGCCGAGCAGGGAGCCTGATGTGGGGCTCGATCCCGGGTCTCCAGGATCATGACCTGAGCCGAAGGCAGTCGCTTAACCAACTGAGCCACCCAGGCGCCCCTCTTTCTTTTTTTAAAGATTTTATTTATTTGACAGAGAGAAACATAGCCAGAGAGGGAACACAAGCACAGGGAGTGAGAGAGGGAGAAGCAGGCCTCCCGCTGAGCAGGGAGCCCCGATGTGGGGCTTGATCCTGGGACTCCAGGATCATGACCTGAGCCAAAGGCAGACGCTTAACGACGGTGCCACTCAGGCACCCGTTTTTATTTCTTTTTTTTTTTTTAAAGATTTTATTTATTTATTTGGCAGAGAGACAGATCACAAGTAGGCAGAGAGAGGGGAGGAAGCAGGCTCCCTGCTGAGCAGAGAGCCAGACGCGAGCCTCGATCCCACCCTGAGATCATAACCTGAGCCAAAGACAGAGGCTTTAACCCACTGAGCCACCCAGGCACCCTTTATTTCTTTTAACACAGGAGATATACAGAGTGTATGCTGATGGGAATGATTTAGTACAGACTATCTTTGAGGAAGTGAGAAGGAATGGGACCCAGGGAAAAAGTGGAGGTGTTGGCTTTGCATGGGAGCACTGACACCTTATCCACTGTAAACAGAAGGGAAAGCAGAGAAAACTTTTTAGATTGGTAATACTTTTTAGATTGCCTCTATATGCGCCATACAATCAGAAGCAAGGTCATCAGCTAAAAGTGAGGACGTGGAAGGCTTTGGTAATGAGGGAAGAGGAAAGGTTATGAAGTAATTGTCTTTAAGAATATGAGAGAGTGAATCAATTAGGGAAGTGGAGCTGAAGGACCGAAGGACAGCGCTGAAGGCCCTCCCAAGGTTAGCGGTCATGAATATCACCATGCCTGTGTGTTTTTCCCTAGAAAACATCATTTGCTGATGTGCTATTGGGGAGTGAATGGAGAATTATATATTTATTCAGTGTTGAGGTTCTTCCAGAAAAGTTCAAGGGAGGAAAAGAAGAGCAAGAGAATGATCATATATACAGAGAACTGACTATAATGATGGAATGTGGATTCTAAGCCAGACAGGGGCGGGGGTAAGGACTCTAGGGGTATGGGATATTAAAAACTGGCAGGTCAATAGAAAGCAGGTTTTGTTAAGAGTTAAAGAATTATTGAAGTCAGGCTATTGGAGGCAATGTGCTGAAAACCTAAGTGTTCAACAGGGGAATGCTTATCCTCAAGAAAAAGGAGGGAATGTGATTATTGGTAACTGGCAAGGTCTCAGACATGACTGGAAGCAGGTGGCTTGCGAAAGGGTGAAGACAGGATCTCTGGGAACGAGGGGATCCTTCTCTTGGAAGGAACCAAGAAGAACATCCTTGTAGGTATTGAAATCCCCAGTAACTGAGTACACGGAAGGGAGACAATAAACCAGGTGCTAAAATCTTCAAAGAATGAGAAGTGATAACCTGGAGGTCAAGTGACTGCAAAAAGTAGAGGTAAAGGCAATAGTCCACTAAAATTCACATTCGGAATATGCAAACAATCTTAAAAATCAATGAGAAATAGACAAACAAGCCAATAAACAGTGGAAAGAGAATGAATAGCCCATCAGTTTACAGAAGAAGAACCCTGAATGGCCAACAAATGTGTAAAGAGGATCAACTGCTTGGGTACTCTGGAAAATGCAAACTACAATGAGATGTATTTTACATCTATGAGGATGATGGCAATATCTGAGAGCACAAGCATTAAGAATGACATG
>PITA01003942.1:37481-54527 GCA_004023965.1 Spilogale gracilis
ACTCTAAAGGAGTGTAAACTGGTACAGCAGCATGGGAAGTCAAATTTGATAATAGATAGTAAAGATCAAGATGTGTGTGCCCTTGGGGCGCCTGGGTGGCTCAGTTGGTTGGGCAACTGCCTTCGGCTCAGGTCATGATCCTGGAGACCCGGGATCAAGTCCCACATCAGGCTCCCTGCTCAGTGGGAAGCCTGCTTCTCCCTCTCTCACTCCCCCTGCTTGCGTTCCCTCTCTGGCTGCCAAATAAATAAAATCTTAAAAAAAAAAAAAAAAAGATGTGTGTGCCCTTTAACGCAGCCTCCCTCTTCCAATAGAAACTCTAAGGGAGGGGCGCCTGGGTGGCTCAGTTGGTTAAGCGACTGCCTTCGGCTCAGGTCATGATCCTGGAGAGCCAGGATTGAGCCCCAATTCGGGCTCCCTGCTCAGCGGCAAGCCTGCTTCTCCCTCTCTCACTTCCCCTGCTTGTGTTCCCTCTCTGGCTGTGTTTCTCTCTGTCAAATAAAATCTTTAAAAAAAAAAAAAAAAGAAACTCTACAGGAGAGCTCACACGTGTGTGGTGCAAGGAGATGTGCACAGGACATTTACAGCAGCATTTGGGGTGACAGATAAAAATTAAAGCAACCCAAACACCCATCAACATGAAAATGGGTGTGTGTGTTCATACGGTAGGAACACTCTGTTCTGTGCAATGAAAGTGAACGGTCTAGAGAGGCACGTGTTGCGGTTCATTTCCAAAAACATAAAGTTGACAAAAACCAGTAAACTGCAGTATGATGGATACAGTGTGGTAATAACCATTTTTGGTAAAGCATAAAAGCAAGCAAAACAATACCCATGATATATGAATGTAAGTGTAATAAAAATGTAAAAATATGGGCACCTGGGTGGCTCAGTCAGTTGGGCACCTCCCTTTCACTCAGGTCATGATCCCAGGGTCCTGGGATTGAGCTCTGCATCAGGCTCCCTACTCAGTGGGGAGTCTGCTTCTCCCTCTAGGCTTCCCTTTTGCTCATGCTTTCTCTGTCTCTCTCAAATAAATAAAATCTTAAAAAAATAAAAATAAATAAATAAAATGTAAAAACATAAGCAAGAAGGTTACACACAACTTTAGAGTGGGGAGAGGGCAGTAGGATCTTGGAGAGGCACAAAAGGGGGTTTCTACTCAATTTGTAATGTTTTATTTAAAAAAATTGAGATAGGGCAAAATGTTAATATTTGTCAATTGTGGATGTTGGCCGTATGATCCTGTTCTTTGCCGTTCGTTGGAAATATTTCACAACAGAAAACGTCCATGGCATATGTAAGATGACAGCGCGTTCAGAGATCAGATAAACACACTTTTAAGGCTCATGTAATCCCACTGTTCAGTGTCAGTCTGTCAATTTGCAGGTATTTCTGGAACACCTAAAAATTGCATAACAGTGCCCTCAGTATCAGGACAGCTGTAGAGGATGAGTAGAATTTCCAAACAGATGTCAGAAATATGAACGTGCCACTCATAGAAACATATAATTCATCATGCCACAATGTGCATCAGAGGAGATAGATGGTACTGGTAACTTAGTCTAGAATGGGCTGAAATTGACAAAAACCTTCTAAAATATTTCTCTGTGGCCATAGTTCTCCAGTGCTCCAATCCGTGACTCTGCTTTTCCCCCTCCCCAGGCTCTCTCTAGGCTGTAAGGGTGTTTGGAAACCTGCCTCTCCCTCTCCTTTGTGATATATAAATATTTATTTAACAAATAGATATTACGGCTTCCTGTCAGGCTCACGTGTGCATACACACACAGCCCATGTACCATGGGCTCCCTTTCCTGGGTCCTCTCCCTCTTATTACGATAATTACCCCATGCCCCTCTGTCTGCACTCTCCTGGGAAGGTGAACCCCTCTTTTCCTCCAGGATCTTTTGCTACTGAAAACCTACTTGGGGAGGCAGGAGCTTGCCTTGGGAGGGATTATTCAGGGATATTACAGGTGATCTAAGGCCATAACATTTTGCCTAAATGTTTCATGACTCAAAAAAGGGGTAGGGAGCGTGGTGGGCAGGGAACAGGGTGAGATTAAGGGGAGTGTCCTGAAAGACAAGAAATGGAATGAAGCTCTTATGTAGCACAATGCTCAGGGTGATCAGAAGAGTTTCATGATTGTTACAGCACCAGGCTTCTGTCCAAGGATCAGAGGAAAGCCCCTGAGTTCATCGGCCCCAGGTATTATTTCTTAGACCAGAGATATCAGCTCAATTCCCTTCTGGTGTAAGTATCAGCCATGCCAGAGGTGCCATGGGGCCGACTGTCCCCATCCTCAAAGCAAAATGTGAGCGGGGCTCTTGCAGGGCTAGGTGTGGGAGGAAGGAGAGGGCTCCATCTGGGCCCACCTATGAAACCCGGCGCCCTGGAAGTGTGTCTAGAGGTTTCCACAGTGTAATCAGAGCATATTATCTCAGAAAATTTAAGAACAGTCCAATTTTCATACAAGTTACCTAAAATCTCTAAATGCACAACTAACTTAAAGTTATAAACTTTTAGTAGCAGATTTTTTACCATTCACAGCTTTAATAATCATGCCAAATTCTTAGAGGAGTCTCAAAATTCTCCAAGGTATGTATAGTTGATAAAAAATTTTTTTGATTAACTTTTTACTTTAGAATGATTTTTTTTTAAGATTTTATTTATTTGACAGAGAGAAACACAGCCAGAGAGGGAACACAAGCAGGGGGAGTGAGAAAGGGAGAAGCAGGCCTCCCGCCGAGCAGGGAGCCCGATGTGGGACTTGATCCCGGGTCTCCGGGATCATGACCCAAGCCGAAGGCAGTAGCCCAACCCACTGAGCCACCCAGGCACCCTACTTTAGAATGATTTTACATTTATCAAAAAGTTGGAAAGCTACTACACAGAGTTCCTGTATAACTTTCATTTGGTTTCCTCTAATGTTAACACTTTACATAAAACAATGGCACATTCATCCAAACTAGGAAATAAACACTGCTACACTACCACACTAAACTACCTGCTTTATTCATAGCTCTCCAATTTTTCCACTACCCTTCCCGTGCCCAGATCCAATCCAGGATGCATACGGTATGCATTGTATTTAATCCTTTTGTCTCCTTAGTTCCTCCTATCCGGGACATTTCCTCAGTCTTGTTTTTCATGACCTTAACAGTTTTGAAGAGTATTGGTCAAGACATTGTAGAATGTACTTCAGTTTGGTTGGTCTGATATTCTCATGATTGGGCAGGGATGCTGGGCTTGGGAGAATATTCTGCAGATGAAGTACCCTTCATATCTCACCCTATCAGGGCATCTGTGACAGCGCATGACATTACTACACTTGATTCTTTGGAAGGAAGCAAGGCTCCAAGTCCAGCGCACCCTCAGGACCGGGGGGGGAGGAAGGATTCCCATCTAGCTCATACAAAGAAAATATTATTTGGAATTCTTCTAGAAAGAAGGCTTATTTCTTCCTCATCACTTAGTTATTGATTTAGTCATTTTTCTGGTATCAGTATGGACACATGCATTTTTACTTTACAGGTTAGATTAAAATTCAATAGTACATTATTTATTTTGTTGCTCATTTGCTCCAGTTTTGGCCACTGGGAGCTCTTTCAGTTTGGCTCCTTGTCCTTTGATACCCTTCCATCTTTTCTTTTTTCTATTTGTTTCTTTACTTTTATTATTATTATTATTTGCAATTGTTTACTTTCTGGCAGTACATGATGTCCCCGCTCCTCTTGTATTGTTCCTGCTCCAGCCCTAGAAGCATCCATTTCTCCAAAAAGGAACTGGGTATTTTAAATAGTAGATTTTAAAATATCAAAGCAATGTATACTTTTTATAGAAAATTTGGGAAGTAAATAAGAGTAAAAGTTTAAGGGCAAAAAAAAAATCACAGTCCCACCACCAAAGGAAAACTCCCTTTAGAATTTGGTATATATTTCTTTTCCATTAACTTGTTGATGTTCTTTGTTTTCAATTTCATAAGTTCTGCTTTTATTTATTTATTTTGCTTGTATTTATGTATCTTTTATTCGTTCCACTTTGGGTTCATTGGTTATTTTTCTTTTACTAACTTCTTGAGTTGAAAGCTCGTGCCATTATTTTCCATTATTTCCTTCTGAAAAACTGCACTTTGTCCTCCGACTAATGCTTTGACTACATTCGATAGGGTTTTGCTCTTCTGCAAATGCTCTCACTGTTGTTCATTTCTAAATAGTGATTTTCTTCTTTGGTTTCCTCTTTCACAAGTTATTTTATAAGGGGACTTAAATTTCTCTGTATATGATATTTTGGGGGGTCTATACTTTCACGTTAATTCCTGTATTTACTGCACGTAAGTGAGTGGATATGGATGACCTACAAGATTTCTGCTCTTCATAATTTATTGAGATTTCCTTATTATTATGTAAAATTCTCTATATTTTCTTACTTACATTTTATTTATTGAAATGTGATTTTAGAAAGTTATGTGTTACAGTTACCCACTAATTGTGGACTTGCCAATTTCAAGCTTACATGTTAAGTACATAAAGGCTAATGACTATTATAATTTTTGTTTTCTATATATTTTCCTAACATCAATTATTAATCATTTTCCATCTTAAGGCTTCTTGTCTCAAATTATATTTTGTTTAATTATGCTATTGTCATATTTGTTTGCCTTTTAATATTTGTCTGCTATATCATCTATTCCTCTTTTTATAAGATTTATTTTAGAGTTAGAGCATGTGTGAGTGGGGGGAGGGGCAGGGAGAGACTCTCAAGCAGACTCCCTGCTGAGCACAGAGCCCCATGTGGGCTGGATCTCACCACTCTGAGATCATGATCTGAGCAGAAACCAGGAGTTGGATGCTTAGCCAACTGAGCTACCCAGGCTCCCCTCATCTATTCTTTTATTGTTAATCTTCCTATGCCATTTTGTTCTAGCTTTGTCTCTTGTGAACTGTATTGAGCTGGGCTTTAAAAAGATTTAATTTGAGAAACTCCATCTTTTAATAGATGAATTTAACCCATGCTCTTTTATTGTGAGCATTATTGTGAGCACATACATTCAGACTTACTCCTAAAATCTTGTTTTGTGCTGCTCACAATGCCTTTCTTTTCTTCTTTCATTCCTTTTATTGGGTTCACCCAAATTGCTTCTGGCCTTGTCATGATCACCTTCTCAGTACTGATGCTTTTTCTCAAGAGGTGCCTGACAAAATGGCAATGATTTGGAGAAGAGATCCAATGGCCTGGCTCCTGAAATGCAAGTACCTCTATCCCTTCCTACTCCTTCTGTCTGTTGTGTTTGAGCTTGGAGCACCTGCAGCTGCTCCTGCCTTTACTACTGTCCTCCCCTGAAGGCAAGTTGGACTGTGATTTTTCAGCTGCAAGGTGACCCAACCTGTCTTTCAAGAATTCTTCATAGTTTTTATAAAGTTTGCTTTTTAACCTTATTGCTTTGGATTTGTTTTCTTTCTTTCTTAAAAATATCTTTTCATCTAGTGATTTGCGGTGAAGGGGAAGGCTGAAGTACATATTTAATCTGTCACTTTTATTCCATTACAGCTTATTTGCTTTCAGGTATTTTTCTACGTAGACATTTATGTTAATATAATTTCAGTCGTTCTATACATAAAAGTTTGTGTCATGATTTTTCAGCTAGCATTTTAACTGAAGCATTTCCATATTTTTACAAAGTCCTTATAAACACCATTTTTTAACGGCTGCATATATCCCATCAGGTAACATCCCATATTCAGCACTTAAATTTCGTCTATTTTTTCACCTATTACAAATAAGAAAATAAAGCTTCCTGTTCATAAATCTATTTTTATATGTAAAACATTTTAGGTGGACGTCAAGATTTTTGCAGAATCCCAGCAAATCCCAATTGGGTCATTCCAGATCCACTAACATACAACACACAAAGATCTATCATATATAACACATATTTGTGTATTTATGTATATGTAAAATACATAGCATGCATAAAACATATATGCATAGTTCTCAGGACATACCCAGGCCCTTGGCTCTGTCGCTGCTGGCCATCTCTCTATCCCACCTTAGGTCCACTCTAACTAGACCCTTGCCTGAAGCATTTTCAGCACTAGCTACCAAGATGAGGGAAGTAGTAGCTTTAAGCTCTCCCCTACTCCTTTCACAGGAGCTTCCTCAGAATTTCTGCCCTGGGTGCTCACCGTCTCACTTCATCTCCTGGAGACCAGGCTCTTGTCTGTGCTGCGCTCAGTCTCATCAGCCAAGGTTGTGCCTTATTCCCCCGTGCTGTCCACCTGTAACAACTAATGATGAAAGATGTGCCTACCTTATTAAGAGGCAGGAGTACATATTACAGAATAGATGTCTGCTTTAACAAAGAGTTGCTTTACAGCGATCCTAGAAATATAAAAATAGCTCCAACTGATGAATTTGTATTTTATTCTCCTATACACCTTAGTTCAGTTTTTCTATGAGTCAAAGCCAAGTGAAGTTTTTTAAAGGCTTTTGGACTGAAACAGTTTTAAGTTCAGAGGAAGTTGTAAAAACAGTACGGAAAGGTCCTGTGTGCTCTCCATCCAAAATTTCGGATTTCCTATCCATCTTCTAAATGATAGTTCAGTATTCAAATCAGGAAACTGACGTGGATACAATCCACAGACCTTACCCAGATTTCACCAGTTTCATACGCAATCTTTTGTGCGGATGAGGCTGGATTGTCATCACAGACAGGAATGTGAAGCCACCATCACAACTCAGATACAGAATTCTTCCATCACTACAAAGATCCCTCGTGTTACCTCTTTAGAGCCACACCCATCTGCCTGACCCAACCCCATCCCTAACTCCTGGCAAGAACAAATCTCTTCTCCATATGTATAATGTTGTCCTTTTGAGAATGCTGTATTAGTGAAATCATTAACGGAATTGCCTTTTTCACTCAGCATAATTTCCTTAAGCTCCATCCAAATTGTTGCACATATCAGTAATTTGTTTCTTTTTACTGCTCTAGAGTGTTTTCTCACACCAACAAATTCTTCAGCACCAGCTGGGTGCCAAATAATGTAATTCAATTCTGACATTAACTAGTGAGCCTCAGATGCCAGAGATTTAAGGGTTTGGTCACACATGACTGCCCCCGTCCAGACACCAATTACAAGTCCCAAGTCACCCATGCTTCTGACCAACTAGCTATAAATTGGGAATCCACACAACCTCCTTCTTAGGTTTGATGATTTTCTAATATGACCTGCAGAGCACAGGAGAAAACTTTGTTTACTTACATTTACTGGTTTATTATAAAGGATACAACTTAGGAACAACCATGTGGAATTAATGTATAGGGCAAGGTACAGGTGAGTGCACGTGTGTCTGTGTGTGTGTGTGTGTGTGTGTGTGTGTATAGTTTCAATACCTTTTTCTGGAAGCTCTTCGAGCATCATTATTCAAGAGTTTTTTTTTTAAAGATTTATTTATTTGACAGTGAGAAACATAGCCAGAGAGGGAACACAAGCAGGGGGAGTGAGAGAGGCAGAAGCAGACTTCCTGCTGAGCAGGAAGCCTGATGCGGGGCTCGATCCCAGATCTCCGGATCATGACCTGAGCCAAAGGCAGTGGCTTAACCAACTGAGCTGGGTGCTCTATTCAAGAGTTTTTATACAGCTCCTCCTCCAGCCCCCCTCTCTCTCTTCCTGAGGTGGGTAGGTGGAGCTACTGGTTCCAACTTTCTCATCACTTGGTCTTTCTGGTGATCAGCCCTATCCTGGGCTATCTAGGCTATCTTAAGTCACCTTACTAGCATGAACTCAGTTTGTGATTGGAAAGGGGCTCCTTATGAATAACAAAAGATAACCCCTATCACTCAAAAAATCCCATGGGTTTTAGAAGCTCTGTGCCAGAAATCAAGGATGGAGAGGAAATATATTTTATTTTATACCACTGGGTAGAAGTACCACGCTTGGCTCAACCATTCATTGAAGGACTTTTGAGTCATTTCCAACTTTGGCTAATACAAATGAAGCTTCTATAAATGTTCATGTTCATGATGTTGTGTGGACATACGTTTTCATTTCTCTGGGACAAATGCCCAGGAGTACAATTGTTGGTCATATGGTAAGTATATGTTTATTTTTAAAGTTTGAGGGTAGCCAAGACAAATATATAAGTTCTGTGGGCTCAGAACAAGTAGCTCCTCTCTGAGGAAGTCAGAGAAGGCAGTAGAATTTAGATATTAAAATTACAAACTATATTCAGTAGACTTGGTTTTGAACCTGAGCTTTTTCCCTTTCTGGGGAGAGACTGAACAATTTATCTCTTTGTTTCAGTTTATGGTTTTGCAAGGTGTGGATAGTAACTGCCACTAACTCCAAATGCTATCATGACTATTAAATTGAAAAAAAAATGTACAGTGCATAGCACTATGCCTAGGACATAATATCAATAAATGTGACATATGTAATGGATGCTGTTGGTGTCCTGCCTCTGTCCCCTGGGCATTCACCTTTCTGTCCATAGAAACCCGATGTCCAACAGAGAGCAGCTATGACTTTTCCTGAAGGTTTCTGAGCACTGGTGGGGCAGGCTGAAAATGCAATGGAATTAATGCTGCTCAGGAACAATCATCAACAAATGACTGAAAGGAGTTGGAAATACACTTTCATGAGATGAACCAAATATCCTGGTTTGCTTAGGACCGAGCAGTTCCAAGGAATCTGGGTCTTTCAGTGCTAAACCTGCAGTCCTAGAAAACTGGAATTGTTGGTCACCCTAAGTCCCCAGGACCCTTACCTTTTGGATGGGATAACTCTGAAACTCAAAACTATTGTTCAGAGTTCTTCAGCAGGATTGACCTTCAGATCCCCATAGAGGTAACCCATTTGATAATGCACTTCTCACGGATGATCTTCCCCTCTGGCTTTCTCCCTCCACTTCCCTACCATTGTTTTCCAGAGCCATCTCCAGGGCCAACTTTGTTCCTTGAGCTCCCAGAAGGAGGTGAAAGGTGAGAAAGAGTTGTTGCAGAAATTAGGTGTTGCTGATGCAGTTGCAATGGCAAAGGTGCCATGGGATCTTTGGGCAGGTGAACCAAAAAAGTATGAAGGAGGGGTGAGGGTGGAGACCCCACAAAAGCTTAGGAACCAGAAGAGAGTTGTTGTACTTTCATCTATAATTGGATAGGAGTCATTTGTGACGAAGAGAAACAACTTGTCTGTCAAATGCTGACAGGTTTGCTATCTCTGATGCGGGCGCTAAGGCTGTTGCTTCAGTGGGGAGCTGAGAGAAGAGGAGGTTGTGTCAGATCGGGGAGCTGACAAGAGCTTGGGCCAGGTGGTTGCAGCAGGCTGGGGAAAGTAGAGAAAAAGTTCAAAGCAGCATCTTTGTGGAAGAATGGATGTGTGGAGGGAAATACAAAGGTGACTCTAAGAAGAATACAGTGATATTCCTTGTTTGGGGGGTGTGGAAGGTGTCAAACAAGAATCCCTCAGGCATCTACCAACAGCCCAGTACCATGGCTATCCATGTCTGCTGTGATGGTATGGTTCACTCCGATGAGTAGGCCCTTCAGTGGACAGGTCATGGAAAGGTACAAACAGCTCTGGACTTCCTTGGGAAGTTTGAAGGATGCATAAAGACACAGATCCTAATACATTTCTTGGTGTAAATATTTTCCCAGGTTCTTCCACAACATGGGTCCAGACAGGAAGAGGCCAAGGACTGCCATGCTCAGAGCTGTGTCATGGGCCTTTAGGGGTTTTCGTCACTCCTCCGTGCCTCTCTCAGCAAGAATGAGCAACAACAGGGCAGGCAGGAGCTGTGCCCTGGCTGAAAGTGGCTGTGATCCCTGGGTCCACAAAGGGGTAAGTAAATGGGAATTCCTTGCTGGCAATATCACAAGATGTTAGTGTCCCCATTCCGGAGTGGGCTCTGCAGTCAATGCCCTTCTCATACATCCCTGCCTGACACCCGCACAGCTCCAGCATTACAATGAACTCCAAATCTCAGCAACTCTCCTAAAACATCTGGTTTCTGAGTTCAAAGAATGATGTAATTGGAAAACCAGCTGCTTCTGAGTTGATCAGAGTAGTGTTGGAATCTAATCTCTGCCACGTATTTGCTGGGTAACACTAAGACATTTAACTTGTTATCATTGGGACAGCCCTCTTTCCCTGTCCTTAGTAGGCACATCAGTGTGGTCTTTTAGGGTCCTGGTCTACCAAGGAGAAGCCCAAGACCTATTTGTAATTCAGACTCGGGGTTTTACTGGCTGAAGAATGCCCACTGGCACTAAGGCCATGGGCAGGGCAACATTTCAAGACCAACTCAAAGACTTTTCATAGATGAACCTCTCCTTTCACCACATTTCTTCCAGTGTCCCTCCAGTTCCACTCATCCTCTAAATGCCACAAGGAGCCATGGTCTGTAATGAGTCATTATTGCAGGCAGGAGGAAGGGGGGCTTCTGGTGTTGAGTGTTTCAGGGCCACCATCTTTCTTTTGATTGTTCGTGGTCTATACCATCACCAATTCAGACCATTCCATTTTAGAACTGCTTAATCATTCCAGACCCCCATGATGTTTTAAATCTTTGTGTTGGCTCCCTGCACCCAGCCTTCATAACATATGAATACATCCAAAAGGCCAAGCTGCTTAGATAGTTTCCATGAGACAGAAGAAATATGCCTTCTGCTCTTTCTTTACCGAGGCTCAGCCAGCCCTGCCCAGAGCAGCTTCAGACCTCTTCAAGTAAGAAGATGCAGAGGGGACAGAGCATATTTTTCAGCATGAATTTTTTTTCCACTGCAGAGCAGAAGAAACTATTGGGCTTAGAGAAAGTAATTCCTATCAGAGGACTTTGGCTAGAACCAAGGGAGAAAATGTTGGGCAGCTGAGGCTTCTCTACAATCAAGGCCGAGTGCCCAGCACATTTACAAATGTTGGTTTAATAAAATTAATGTGAAAATCTTCTCCCCTCTGAAATATGATTGTTATACATAGTGAGACTTAAATGAGGTAGCCATGGTGAAGGCCTGCTATGTAGTCAGATTCAATTGTTCTTCCTCTCTGCTCGGAAGGATTTGGAGGCAGCTCTTGGGCCATGCTGTGGAACTCAATTTGTGTCTCATGATCAGGCTCCTAGGGGGAGGATGGAGAGGGCCTGAAGCCACAACAGCCATCTCTGCCCACAGGATCCGCTTCACCATCACCCAGCACCTGGCAAGGGACAGGGCCCACATGGTCATCAGCAGCGAGAAGCAGCAGAAAGTGGAACTTGAAGTGGCTGCACTGCAGGGGGAGAAGCTGAGCGGGACAGGCATTGTGTGCCATGTGGGGAAGGCCGGGGACCAGGAGTGGCTGGTGGCCATGGTGAGTGGCAGCGGTGGAAGGCAGATGGGGTCAGGCAGGTTTAGCTCTTGGGAGATGCTGCCTATCAGCCTTGGGTCCCTCGCCCAAGGAATACCTCCCTGGCTTTGGTCACTGGGTAGCATTAACCCCACCATTGACCTTCACGTCCACTAGCTTCTCCCCAGTGTTCAGATAGTCTCTCATCTTATCCTGAATCTTGAGCTGGTTTCCTCTTACTGTGAAAGTACAATTTCCTGGCTCATCTGGGCTCTTAGTTGATCGCACCTATCATCTCGTCCCATCCACCTTTCTTATAGGACAGGGTCGGTTGTTTTGGTCTCATCTATGGTGGCCTACTTGCCAATACCAATGAGTATAAAACCCCCTGGACAGGGAGGCCTGGGTGAGGGGCAGCGGAGGCTTGTTTCGTGTGAGGCCTTACAGTGCCGGGTGAGAGAACTGGCTAGTGACGGGAGTTGAGATGAACTTGTTTGCTACAGATTTGGGATTATAATCTCATTTCGCCATAATGCCTCTGGAAGCCAAGGATGTTAAGCCATTTGCCCAGGGTATGCACAGTTTATGGTAAAGCAATTCTGAGTCCTGTGATTTTCTCCTTTCAGTATCCTGGCTGTATGTTGGAAAGCACAGTGTGGCTTTCTCCATTTCAAGCTTGGACACATAGGGCAGTGACTCCCTGGAATTTCTCTAAGCCTGGGAAAGGCCCTCTATCTCAGAACTTCACGCCTTGAAAATGATTGTAGATGGGGAAAGATGGCAAAAGGAATTTTAGTTTGGACCAAAAATCAAGTGCATCTTCTAAGTCTGAGACCCAGAATCACAGCTCCGGCCATTCGGGTGACATTCCCTCTTGCCAATTCCAATCTGCTCTCTCTGCTTCCTTCTGCTTTTCAGAAGCTGGGAGTCTACAACACCAGCAAAACAGCACTGTTGGGTTTCTGTAAGTCTCTGGATGTGAAGCTGGCCCCAAAAGGCATTCGAGTGAACTGCTTGGTGTCAGGATAATCAAGACTGACTTTATCCAAGCGATGAGGATCACAGTATTTGCTCCCCAATACCAGCCCCACGAACCCCACTGGTCCCTTCCCTGGCCAAGCTCCTGGGGCCCACAGACATCTGCATACTCGGATTATAACTTTGGTCCAGGGCCATCATTCAGAGGCTTGGCCCTGCAGCCTTTAGCACTAGTGGCCTCTCATTTCCCTGCAGAATGGGGTCTCTATTCTCAGTAGGGAGCAAAGCAAAGTTCTTCCCTATTCCCCTCTCTCAATCTGCCATGATGCCCTTCCCACCACTCTTGCCTTACCCCCACCAACAGTCCTTCTGCCTAACACTGACTCTGAAATCTCTCCTCAGGAGAAATCATTGCTACCTGACTTCAATGACATCTATGGATTGCAGCAGTAGGTGGGGTTTGGGCTTTAATGGCCTGTGGCTACTCTGAAGCAAACTCAATTTCAGGAAGAGATAGAACCCTGACTTTCCAGTCTGCTGGCTGTTCCCCCTTCACTGGAGTCTGAGAATGGCACAGCCTGGGGATAAGGGCTGGAGAATGGGCATGGTCCTGTTGAGCCCACCACAACCTTCCCCTGAACCTGATTTCATTAGAATTCTGTGAAGTAACGGTCATTAGGGTCAACGCTGAACCCCCTCTGAGCCAGAAGAACCTGAAGTTGGAGGCTGACATTGCACAGGCTGTGACTTCAGTGCGGCTCTCCTTTCTTCAGGTTTGGGGAACCCTAAGAGTGTGCAGGGATTGTGTCCTTCCTGTGTTCGCTGGATGCCAGCTACATCACCAGCGAGAACATCGCGGTAGCTGGCTACTCTCCTAAGCTGTGAAGCAGACTGTTAAGAGAATGGGGCCATGGTCCTTGGTGTGCAACTGGAGCTTGGTGGAGAATAAGGAGGTAGGGAGCCTTAGGGTCCAGAAGCATACAGGAAATGAGAAGGATGGCGAGATGTTTGAAATTTCTTATTTGGAAATAAACATGTTTGGAAACTCCCAATCTGGGCTCATCCTTGTTTGGTGGTGATATATGAACAGTTCCCTCGATCTGGAAGCTTCATCCCTAGATTAGTTCCTTCCCTTATCACCCCTAAGGCTTTATTGCTTCCTCCCTTCCTTCCACCCTTCCCAATGAAATTGGAAATTGAACGGGTTACTTTGTATTTGCGCCTATTTTTCTTTGTTTATTTTTATCCTTCAGATTCCAGATCAAATAGAATCTTCTCTGAGATACCTTCCCTTGACCACCCTGTGTAATGTTGTTCCTACCCCAATCACTTTCTGTGACATTATCTGCTCTGTGTTTTTCACAGCATTTTTTTTTAAAGAGTTGTGTATTTCCATTTTTTTTTTAAGATTTTATTTATTTATTTGACAGAGAGAGAAACAAAGTGAGAGAGGGAACACAAGCAGGCGGAGTGAGAGAGGGAGAAGCAGGCTTCCGCGGAGCAGAGAGCCCAATGTGGGGCTCGATCCCGGGTCTCCAGGATCATGACCTGAGCCAAAGGCAGTCGCCCAACCAACTGAGCCACCCAGGCGCCCCTTTCACAGCATTTTTAAACTCTTTGACCTTACTATGTTTACGTGTTTGCTTATTTATTATATGCCTTATTCATTCAAATGTAGGTTTCATTAGGCCAGGCACCTTGTCTGTTGTGTTCATAGCCATGAACACTTTACATACGAAAGATGCTCAATAAATATTTATTTATTTATTTATTTATTTTAAGATTTTTTTGTTTATTTGACAGCGAGAAACACAGCGAGAGAGGGAACACAAGCAGGGGGAGTGAGAGAGGGAGAAGCAGGCTTCCTGCCGAGCAGGGAGCCCGATGTGGGACTCGATCCCGGGTCTCCGGGATCATGACCTGGGCGAAGGCAGTCGCCCAACCAACTGAGCCACCCAGGCGCCCCTTTCACAGCATTTTTAAACTCTTTGACCTTACTATGTTTACGTGTTTGCTTATTTATTATATGCCTTATTCATTCAAATGTAGGTTTCATTAGGCCAGGCACCTTGTCTGTTGTGTTCATAGCCATGAACACTTTACATATGAAAGATGCTCAATAAATATTTATTGAATGAATTTACTGCCATCTTCCATTCTGGCTCAGTGATTCTCATGCTCATGTTTCAGACTGAAGTTCATCCATCTATTAGAGGTCATTTTAGGGAGTCCTGCAAACAGGTGAAACTTGTTCATTTCTGTATTGGACACAATTTTTCTTTCTCCGATGACCACCTTCCAATTCAGTTTTGCCTTTTAATATCACCTGGAAATCTTTCTACACAGTCTCACTTGGGAACATCTCCCTTTCCTTTCTTTTTTTTTCTTTTTTTTTTCTTTTAAGTTTTATTTATTTGACAGAGAGAAACATAGCCAGAGAGGGAACACAAGCAGGGGGAGTGAGAGAGGGAGAAGCAGGCTTCCCACTGAGCAGGGAGCCCGATGTGGGGCTCGTTCTGGGGTCTCCGGGATCATGACCTGAGCCAAAGGCAGTGGCTTAACTAACTGAGCCACCCAGGCTCCCCTCCCTTTCCTTTCAATGTGTTTTGAAACAACAGACATTTCCCCCCCTCCCAGTTCTGGAAATTAGAAATCTGAAATCAAGGTGTCAGCAGGGTTGATTTCTTCTGAGGCCCCTCTCCTTGCCTTGCAGATGGCCGCCTCCTCCCTGTCTTCACGTGCTCTTTCCTCAGTGTGTCCTAATCTCTCCTTATAAAAACACCAGTCATATTGGTTAGGGCCCACCCCCCAAGACCTCATTTAAACTTAATTATCTTTTATAGACCCTATATCTAAATGTCTTCACCTGAGGTGTGAGGGATTAGAACTTCACCACAGAATTTGGAGGAAGGGACACAGTTTAGCTCATAACATCAATCCTGTCAAGTCCCTTTCTGTCCCGTCCCACCCTCCACCTTCACAGAGCAGAGAACTCCAATTTCTCTGCTGCCTTATCAGTTTGTCTGTGAAAAGTTCTCTCTTTTCCTCCTTCCCTCCCCTCAGTGAAGGGTGTCCTCCCCCATTCTGCCCTAACCCAAGATGGCTCCCACCTCTGCTCTAGCTGGGCTTCTCTTTCTATCTCCTTGGGGTCTTTGAGCTGTCAGTCATTCCCTCATGTGTCTCTTCAGTACCTCCAGAGGCAAATTTAGGCCAGAGCACTTGATCTACCATATCTGACTTCACAGATCTCAAAACACTTCTACACCCATGACAGTCCTTTTCATGTTATTTTGTGTTTGGGATTCTGCTGGGGCCTCTGGGCTCATGCCTGGAGCAGGTGTTCTGTGCAATTATTTCCCTCCCAGTGTCTGGGGAGAGGAAGGATGGCTTCTCCCTTTTAGTGCCTAAATTCACTCTCCCTTTTGGGATAGGGGCAAGTAGGGAGGCCAGGGGGTGCCAGTTGGGTAAGTCCTAGCTCACTCCTGATGTGGGGAGCTTGCTGGCAGTCACTCTTCTTGCGGATTCAGGAGGAAGAGTTTGTGGGCTCCCAGAACTTTTTGCCACGTTCTTGGACTCCTTGTTTCCAGAGCTACCTGTACTACCGCTTCCCTTACAAAGCTGTTTTCATTCCACAGCAGAAAAATCATTTGAAACTTGGAAATAGGGATGCCTGGGTGGCTCAGTTGGTTGAGCGACTGCCTTCCACTCAGATCATGGTCCTGGAGTCTCAGGACCCCCTGCTCAGAGGGAGTCTGCTTCTCCCTCTGACCCTCCTCCCTCTCGTGCTCTCTCTCTCTCTCATTCTCTCTCAAGTAAATAAATAAAATCTTTAAAAAAACAACAACTTAGAAATAGGCAGAAGAGCTGGTGGAATATTTTCAGTGCCGTGTTGGGTTTGACTTTGTCATCTCAGAGCAAAAGTTAATGCTTAGGTTTTTTGTCTGTTAAAGATGCAAATAATCCTGTCTATTAGAACAGATAATACCAAAGGTTATGGTTTATTGTCTCATTGGAAGTTAAGTAGTTTTGTGTCTAACCCCCAAATCTTATTCTAACATTCCCTATCAAAACCTAGCTTCTTGAATGTTCTTTGAATTAGTATTAACATGTTATTAGTTCTTTAATTCTCATTAGTTCTCATTAATTAAAGAGTCAAATCAGATTTTGACACCTGTTCCTTTTTTATTTGAGAGTCATTGTATTATTTTTTTTGAAAATTACACTTTAATACTGTTTTATGGTAGGCAGGGGTAAACAAAAAGGAGAGAATTAGACTTTGCTGTAGAACCATTTTTTTAAAAATATTTTATTTTTATTTATTTGACAGAGATATCACAAGTAGGCAGAGAGGCAGACAGAGAGAGAGGGGGAAGCAGGCTCCCTGCTGAGCAGAGAGCCCCTTGTGGGCCTCGATCCCAGGACCCTGAGATCATGACCTGAGCCGAAAGCAGAGGTCTTAACCCACTGAGCCACCTAGGCGCCCTAGAACCATTTTTATAAATTATGCTGCTGATTTCTCTCTATTATTTATTTACCTTTCACATGAAAAATTGTTTAAATCCTCTTTCATTTATAAAGAGAAAGCTCCTGGTAATCCTTTATCATCCTGTGGCTGCCATATACTATCCTCTTTGTCTACTAGCCCTTAGACAAAGTGGTTTGAAAAAGTTGCACAAGTTGTTTAAAAACTTGTCTCAGACCAAATGTCTAAGGTGATATGTGAAAAACATCATCCAATACCTAAAGT